>VZTR01029168.1:444190-470518 GCA_013400775.1 Chaetops frenatus | reverse complement strand
ATAATGCTCTTTTCTTGCTTTATAAATAAATAATAATATTTTATTTCATTATATGTTCCCTAATAATAAGCATTCTGATGAGAGAATTAAAGCTTGTGTACAGTGTTCTGACTCACAAGTCTTATAATTCTCCATATACAATAATGTGTCAACCTGCTTCATGTAGAAACTAAAAGAGAATATTATTTCTTACTATCAAACATATTCTTTGCATGAACTATCATTGAAATATGTTTATAGTCCCAAAGTTTGTTTCTGATTTGCAAGCATTTTCACATTTGATAAGCACCTACTGTAAATTTACATTCACTCGTGAACTATTCTTATGATAGGAAGCTAAGAATTGTAAAATATATTTATATCCTTACCCTTGTGTAGTGTTGCCCCTTAATGCATGTTTTGATGAATTCACATCATTGTACTACACAGCACTAGGTACAGGAGTATCTGTTTCAACAGGGCAAATAAGGAACAAGGGAACTAAAACCAGTGCTCATTTGCTTTTGAATGTGAAATTTACTGTGACTGTAATCACATACCCACCTCAGCCAGACAGTCAACAACAAAATCACTCAGGGAGACCAACAGCCTGTATTTGCTTCCAAAAACACTCCTAAGTATGCATAATCTAATCTTTTTACAGCACAGTTTGCTGTTTCAGAAGTAGGGATTTGCCAACAAGTTTCAAAAGAAAAAATTGGAAGCGTGATCAAGGACATCACACTGTGAGAAACATCTATAGATACATGACAACCTGAAAACATAAAAACTTGTGCTGGGTTACTGACCTAACATTGGCTACTTAAGAATAATTCCAATTCATTTCAACAGTAGGGGTCTGTTTGTTTGTTTTTCAAAACTGGTACTTTCACTTTTTTTTACTCTTTAAAAAGTTTCCTGACCTGCAGCTATCACATGTCAAGTTTTAAAAACATGACTGAGACAGGATTTGCTCCAATTCCCAAGAAATACAAAATACTCAGTGTGTTGACACCAACATCAACTATTACTCACAGAGCAAACCATCTTAGCCAGATCAGAATTTTAAGTGATGCAGACCAGTGATGTCAAAGGAGCAAGAATTAGTTATACCAAGGAGGATGTGGGCCTATTTGATTAATGTTCTGCTAAGTGCTCCTCAATCCTATCCATTCTCTCCTCGTGTCTCAGACTGTACAACATATAGCTTGATTCAATTTAGCATGAGTTATTTTTAAGACTTATCAAACATGCCAAGTGAAAGAACAATTTTGATGGGCACTGTAGTTTGCTATTACATATTTCTTTCCCCTTACAGGACACAGGCTATGATTCACAGAAGCATTTAAAATCTTATCATGAAAGCAGGTTATTTATATATTTTTAAGTAAATTCCTAAGGTTTTTGACATGTGTACCCCATATGCAAAATTTCCTGCATTTCAGATCTCCTGTAAAACACAGCCTGTTTGGATAACACCTGTATAGCAATTAATTAAATCTACATTCTCTATATCTCTTTCCCATAGCTCTGTGCCCGCACGAGGCAGAGAAAACCAGCAATACACACTCAACTGTTTTCAAAATACTGAAGGGAAATAAACTTGCTGATTTATATGAAGAGCTGAGGGGGGTTGTTTGCTGATGAAGATGAACATTTTTGTCTACACAGTTTGGTTATGTTGTGTTCTACTGTTGCAAGAGTTAAAGAACCTTGAAGATTTGATATAAACAAGACAAAATTTTAAAGTCAAAGATAAGTTACTCAGGCAGCTGCTGAAGAAAACAAGGGCACAGCTAAACTACAAACAGTGCTAGTCCTGTGTCTAACTTAATAAGTTATTTGAAACATCCCATGCACTGATGTCCAAACTATTCCAAACAAACTTGCCTCCTTTCTCCCTTAGCAATGGTTACACTGCACTCCTGAGATGGCTCTCCTAACATTAAGAACTGGGTATTTCACAAATAAAGGAGATCACCATGTGAAAAATCATCTTTTAAAATGGAGTTTAATTTGCATATAAGGAACAGGAGATTTATGATGAGCACCACAGCGCAGCACTGCATCTGCCTAGGATCAGTCGTAATTTAGATTGTTTGTGACCGATCTTAAATCCTAAAGCATGGAGAAGATGAAGTGCTCTGTTGCTGTGTTATTGTCAGGAGTCTAAGACTTACCAGAGATTTATTAGTAATCTTATCACAAACATGACTCAAGTTTTTGCTTTTAATATGTGCCAAGGTCCTCTGAGGAATTTTCCTCGCTGCAATTATATTTCTCAATGCATGCATTCTGAAGCTTAGTTGATTTCCTTCCCAAAATAAAGCGACCTATCATTACACTACAGTAGCTCTGCTACATTTTTCCTCTGCTACTTAATAATCAATGTATTCATCATTAAAATCTGAGCCCTGAAGCAATGGTTTTTAGCATATTCTAATGACTAGCGACTTGCAAATTACATTGACCTTTCATGTACATTCTGTAAGCACCTTGTTCTAATGTGTACTGTATTTATAGTTTGCCAATACAAACTAGCCAAAGATTGGATAATTACTGTAATCTATTAGCTCGATTGCTTTCCCTGCTCATTTGTAGCATGTGCCATGTAGACCATTTTCAAAAGCTGGCCTATCTTTCATCTCCTGCAAGCCCAGAAAGTAAGAAATGCTTCATCTTCACAATGTATACACTTACTAATATATGAAGAACACCCCATCTCAAGGATATTTCAAGAATAACGAATCTTCTTTACTATTAGTGTCATAATGCTATTTGTGACTGATAAAAAACACAGCTCACTGAGTGTAAACTTTGCGTGAAAAATGTCAGGCCAAGTTCCATTTTCTACCCCTTACCCTGACTTCCAAATAGAATTTAACACGAACTGCTTACTTAATTTCTTAGAAAGATAAAATGAAACTTTCTCCTACTGTACAGAACTTTTTTTTTAAGCTATAAGCAAATGTTTCAAATAAAGCTTTAAATGCTTTATAAAAAGACACACAGTTGCAACATAGGAAACATAAGAAATGCTGTGTGTGAGTATTAACTCAAGTCCCTTTCTGTTCTTTCTGTTGACAGTCTATTCCAAGACAGTTATGGATAGATAACATTACAGACATTGGTAATTAAAACAACACTAATTTTGTCTCAGTGGCTGCGCTCTGTTGTTTGAAATCATCTATCATGGCCTTCATGCTTCACACAATGAGAAGACATTTGTCTCCTCACATTCTGCGTGGTCAACACTTTTGCCAATATCCCAGCATACCTGGGTGCTGCTGCAGCTGTACAGAGAGACTGGGGCATTCCCCCCTCCCAAAAAAACATCCTATTAAGCAAACTGCTTTGAATGCTTAGCTTGAGAAATTCTTTTTTTTCAGTTACTATTTTTCAGAAATTACATCAATGCCTTTTCTTTAAAATGGTTTAGGATATTACCACTCTTCCTCTCTTATTAACTCAGACAGCATCAGTTTGGCACACAAACCTCTATGCAGCACAGAAAATAGAGAGAGATATACTGAATTATCAACATATATTCAGACAAAAAAGAAATGCTTGAAATGCCTGGGCCCATATACTCCTGATTATTTTGTAAGCATTAGTTTAATTGATTTATAGACACTAAATTTTTCTTCCAAGTATTTCTTAATATTCTTAAACATCATTTATTTAAGTATTAAGAGAATTACAGCACACAGATGCTTTATATTTTGACCATTTTAAAAAAAGGCAGAGAAGACTCATAACTCATTAGGGAGGATGAAGGAATCAGACATTTTCAGATTAAACTTGAACACGGAAACCAAGTAAACCAAAGCAGTTAGGAGAGATTTCAAAGGGTTATTACTGAATGACACAACACAAACAGGCAAGATCATTTAACTGAATTCAGCAAGGCCACAAAACAAAGAACTGTTGTGTTGCAGAAGAGGCCTGATGTTACAGAATTGCCAAAAGCAAAAAGGAGCCCCATCCTGCAAACCCTTCCTTGGATTAACCAGAGCACAGCTCTGGGTGCCTCTGCCCCAGCTCTCAGTGCAGCCTGGAGTAAAGCTGCCATCACTGCCTGAAAACTGCAGAAATTGAATATTCTAAAAGTTAATCACATATGAACTCAATGTTTTTTACCTTTTAAAGGCTTTCCTTTAATTAAGAGGAGTTTCACAGTGGCCCAGACAGTTTAAAAGGTGAGGTGAAATCACAGGAGCCTGGCTGTTCTAGCTGCTCTCTCCAGGAGGGTGTGAAAAGTGGAGGCACAAACAGGTAGCCCTCAACTTTACACAGAAAGGAGCTCTACTCCAATACAAGAAAGGCGGCACCACCAATTAAAAATTTGTAGTTTTATCATAGTTCTACATACATAAAAGTATTTAAAAAAGAAGAAAAAACCCACTAATTTACAATTTACAGCCTTTACAATGAAGCCTAAAACAGAAAAGTTTTGGCAACTCTTCCATCTGCAACACAATTTATATGTTCACAGCCTAAGACTTTTAAAATTCCTGACAAAAAGTTACACGAGCACTGCACGAAGACAGAAATTACACAAGCATTCAGAAAAACAAAACAGCCAAGAAGCCAGAAAGCCTTAGCAAAACACAAATTTATTCTCACAAACTTAATGGCGACCCATCAAATTTAACAGTGCAAAATACCTATCCACAGGGAAAGAGCAGGAACCCCTCAGGATTTAAGTTTCTACAGCTTTTTCAAGAAGATTTTGCTGGCAACAAGTGGTTTCCCAGGTGGCAGAGACAGAGCTGCCCGTTTGCAGGTTGGTCTGGAGGGAAGTGCAGGTTGTTTCCCTGTGTGCCTGAGGGCAATGGGCCAGCGTGGTACAACTTCACTTCTCTGGACACTGGGAACTCTTCAAAAGGATCAGCATTATATTTTCATTGAATGTCACCAGATTTTAATTCCAGTGTTTTATATAGGAAGGCCCTAGAAAGCCAGTGGCATGTCAAGTGCTGTAAACTAGGATGTGTACCTATTAACTCAATAATATGACTTATTTATTCTTTACTCTAATTTTCAGATACTAGCAAAGCAACGGGAACAAGATGGATCAACGATATTTTTAAAGACACAAGTGAAAAAAATTAAATTATTTAAAGCAAGCAATATAGACCATGCATTCTTTCTTCATGCCCTTTTATAAACCCTTTAAAAATTGGTATTATAGAGAAAACTTATTAATGGACACTTGTGGGAAACACAGTAAGCACAGAGCCCACACGAGGAAAATTCCTGTTTCCAATAACTATCCCTGCAATGAATGAAGCAGCACAACTCTTTTCACTTTCCATAACTCATTTGCATGAATTTACTTTTTTGCCTTAAGAGGTTGTTGTAATGTGTGTTAAAACACACAGTGCAATTTTAACTCCATAATACCACGAAAGAAATACAGTGTTTGTATAAAGTGTAAAAATATGAGAGCTGTTAAGTTCTTTGAACAGAAACAACTGCACAGCACTGCTCAAAAGCACCACCCAAAGGTAGAAGGGATGTAAAGACATNTTTGGCAAAACCTGAATGTAAAAAATGACAGTGCAGTGAAACTTGACAGAGGCTTTTGATTGAAGTCACTGATTTCCACAGCTGCACCTGTAGGAAATTGATGATAATGCTGTCTCAACCATTCATTATGATTTGGAACTTTACTCAAATGAGCACTGGATTTATAAATTTGCTAGACATGTGTTGTAGATAATATGACAAAGAACTGTTTCCAATTGAAAATTCCTTTGACCTAATTTTATAAAAATCATGCAAAACTGGGGAAGAGAATTTATTTCTAAAGCATTCTAAAACAGCTGAAGTTGTATTTTTGGCACAGCATGCACAGAAGTGAAATACATTTGTAGGAGAAATTCAGCTATCAATTGTACACCTTCATTAGAAATATAAAGGTAGAGAATAAGACTTTTTATATTGCCAACAATCAGTTGCTTCTCAGACAAAAAATATTTATCTGTCTGCTAATCATCCTTGCAGTATTTCCAAGGCTGAAATAAGCAATAATATAGCATTTAAAAATATACATGGGCATAAACTTTGAGTATAAACCATGGAATGCTAATAATGAACTGTTAACTGGTCATATATTTTGATGGAATAATCATTTTAACAGCCTATTAGCCAGATAATTTAAATGTGAGGAATTTGATACACTCATGTTCAAAATACTATGTTACACTATTATAAAGCAAATTAACGTGTTATTTCTTTTAACTTTTGCAAAAAATACTCCAGATACAAGGAAGCATAGACTGGATTCAGTAGGGTAATTTGCTGGGGGATGGTTTTTCCCTTTTTACTGACATTCATTGCTCACAAAGAAAAGTTGAGAAACTGTGAAGCAAGAGATGCACAGAAACACCAACTCACTGGAGCACAGATCAAGCACCAGAAATGTTAGGAAAAGAGAGCACTTGGCACAGAATACAGATCTCTCACCTGCAGTCACAGCCACACAAATACCTTCCACAGGAACATTTTTCTTACTAAAGTTGCCTATGTCTGCATAAGTGATTAGAGCCAAAAACATGCAGAATGATTATTTATTAATGCAGGAAGGATGCAGAGTAGAGTTCTCTGCATGCATCTGTTGCAAGAATACAAAAATGAGCTAATTTACAAAACTCCCTCATCAAAGAAACAAGACTTGTAGCAATTCTGTTCTCATAAGTATGCCTGCACTGTGATTTTACCAGCAACTGGATAATTTCTTCCTGGTTTTTATCTCTCTTTGTTGGGGAAGCCAGCAAAATAACTAGTTATTAGAATAAACAAAACACTGAATAGCAAAATTGGGTTTTCACAAATGTACTGTAATGTAAAATCATATTTCAGCCTGAAAAATACACTGAGGTTTGTTAAATCCACAAAGGATTCTTCAGTATGTTCCCTTTTTCTTTAAGCCTCGACACATTTCTGCAAAGCAAACTTTACAGAGGGTTTTCAAGAATATTTGTAGAGTGTGATATGAAGTCCTAGTAGTTCAGATTTTACAGAGCCTGCAAAATGGGAAGAGGTTTCCTTTTGTGATGGGAACTTACTGGTTTTAAATGAAAATCCCCTGTAAGGCAGGACATCTCCTGCAGGCTGAGGAAAGCTCAGGGCCCAGGACCGCACCTGTAAAAGGATGCTACAGGCTCAGGCAGGACCTGCAGGAGGTCAGAGGCCCCCAAAACCTTTCCCCTCAATAAGAGCCAGTGTCCCACTCCAAAAATATCTTGCACTGTGAAGAGGGAAAAGAAACTGAGTGTAGCCCAAGCCCTGTCAGGAAATTTCCAGGCAATAGGAAAGACCTTCAAGTACTGTTGTAAGTCCTCTCTCCCACCCATGCACACACTGCAGGAGGCAGACCCTTGGCTCTCACTGTGTAGAGAAAGCAGAGACAATTGATTTTTAAATGCCATAGTCCAGTCCCACCCCCTTAAAACTTCAGCATATTCCACAATAGGAAGATTTAGGCCAAACAAGCTTTTCAGGCTGTATAAACATTATTGACAGGAAAGGGTGCAGTACATATCCCCCCCACACCTTCCCTAGAATCAAGAGATTTGGCAGTGGGTATCTGGAGACTGTTTCAAAAGAATTATAAATTTGTTTTAAAAAGCAGTACAGTTTGAAACAAGAACACGTGGTCGAGGTGCCACAAGTCTGCCCTCCACATGAGATTGACCTTAGCAGTTTATTGAAGGAATAGAGATCCCTCTCAGGCAGCCAGCAGACATCTCTCACTGCCAAGGATATGCTCAATTGTTACCTAATTTGTGCACCAAAATCCCTTTCTTATACAGTATCATTAAGGAAATTCACAAGACAATGATGCTCTAGAGTATGTACCAATTTCAGCCATTGGAAAAACAAATCAGTAATTAAATTACCTGCAATTTTCAGGTTTCTCACCCTTTGAAGGACAATGTGCAGTTAACAAAATTAAACAATTCATACACAGATTTCTGCCAAACCTCCAGCCTGCTTGGAATTGTTACAAAATGGTCACTCTTTTGTGATAAAGAGGTTAGAATTATCCAAGAAGTCACATTCCCCATAGGATTTCTAGCAGACATTCACTTCAGTTCACTCATTTACAAAGTGTCATTCAGAAAAGCCTGGTTTTGCCACTATTAACAGAATGTTCAGTATCACACAACCTAATAATCTGAGGGCTTCACAACATATGTATTAAAAGTTAGCTAAAATTTTACTGGGTTTGATACTTTCAGTGTTGCTGAGGCTGGTCCCTCTTACCTGCCCTTTCCCTGTCTGGCTGACTCTTTTTAATTCATAAGCTTTTCATTAGAAGTCGACCCAAACAGGAGCCATGCATCCAACTTGATGATGCTGATTCAAACCTACTTTGATTCCAAGACTTCCATGAGGAATGCTTTCAGTACTCCTACAGGATTTGACTAACAACTTCTGACAAACTCAAAGATTCAGCATCTGGGAGTTCATTATCTGCACCAACACATGAGCAGGAGCAGGAGCTCAATGTAACACCCTTGTCTTTAGCTCTGAAAGAACACTCAGGCATGTCTAGCAGAAATAATTGAGACAGGAGATCATAATACCAGCACAGATAAGCAGGTGAGTTAAAAAGATCATCTGGGCTCCCTCATGGCTCCCTCTGTGATGGACCTTAGACAGTGGGGAGAACATCCTGTTCCTTAGAACAGGACAAGTGTCTCAGATGGCATCTCAGTCTTTGCCTTTCCAAATGCATCAGTGCTGGCACTTGACACTGGTACAGGTCTTGTGGTGTTCAACTTGGGGATCAGTGATTATTGCTCAGATCTCCTGCAAGTCACTCATTTGTTCTTAACAAGTTTGTGAATAGAGGATACCCAAGGCAGAACCATCCACATTAATTACAGGTAGGTAGGAAAATTATGAGATGCTTGCTGAGAATTACTAAAGGTAATACAGGCAGCAGATATATTTTAAGTAAGAAAATGACAGGAACAAAACATTTTCAGCTCCTGAAATAACAGAAGATTAAAATCTTTACTCTCTAACTGGGACAGCATATTCTAATTAAATAAAATTAGACAGGGCTATGTAGCAGTCTTCAGCAAAAGTATATTTTCATCATCAATGGTCAACACCTAAATCTCATGGAACACAGTGCTGGGAGAAAATTATATCAGCAGCACTCCAACAGCAGAGGAAAGTGGGATGAAAACTTGTGGCTGTGCATTCATTCATACCTTCCACACACCTGTGAGAAAGGAGGTAGAAAGGAAAACCTCCAAAGGGGCTTTTAATGCTGAAACTCCACAAAGGGCCTTCCCCAAGACTCTACTCCAATGGCTCTACCAGCCCTGTTAACCTTAGAATGAAAGTGAATTAACTGAGGGTTAATCAAGAAAAGAAATACAAATAAAATTGAAAAGGTAAACAGGCCAAAAGGAGGAGAGGGCTTTAAAAAAATTAAAAATCTATTTCAGGGTAAGAGATGCTTAACCTGTCAAGGACCATGTACCCAGGGGTAGGCAAGAATCAAAAAATTCCAGGCAACTGGAACTCTTTTGAGTCTAAAAGAATTCATGAGCCTGCGTTCAGATGTTGGAAAACAATAAAGCAATGCCTATGAATTGATCTAGATTTCTCTCACTTTTCATTCAAGGGTTTTATTTATCACAATTTCAAAATTACTTTTTGTGAATTGCTTTTGAAAACTGGAGATATTCCAGCTCACAAAGTAAAGTTTAGAAAATCGGATTATTATGTATTTTAAATTTTTAAATTCTTAACTCATTTGCACCATTTTTTTTCAAAATACAATTACAGTGTGTGTTTGACCAAATGGACATAATGTTTTTTCCACTTGAGTTCTGTAAACATGACAAAAAAATAAATATAAGGTTAAGAATGTCTTCTCTATTAGTAATTAAGTCGTAAACTCCTTTTGCATAAATTAAAAATTGCAAAATACAAAATCTCATTAAACAGATAAAAATTGCAGAGGCTTTATATGCCATAAATAAGATCAGAAGGGGGTGATTTTTTTTTTTTATTATATGCATCTTCTGTTACCAACATTTCACATGTTCACAATATTTCCCCCAATGTATTGACGTGAAATCACTCTGGCAGGGGGGAGAGGAAGAGGTGTGAAGATTATTGCTACCATGTGTGTGTGAGGGGTAGCAACACACAGTCTCCAGTCAGGCAAGAGGACCAACACTTAGCACCATTTCTAAAATCACTATAAATAAATATCCTGCAATGGATCACACAGCACATATCCACAGCATACACTATTGCATGAGAAAAACAACACAATTCTTTGAGATCTACCATTCCTGCAGCAAAGAGAAAGGACTCTGGATTTCTTATTTTATTTAAACATGGAACTTGCAAGATCCATCAGCTCTCCTTGCACTAAAAGCTGTGGATCTGCCCTTTTCTCCTCTGTACTTTCAACATAATAGGTATTATTACCCATAACTTTTTATTTAAAAAGAATTGTGCAGCCAGGAAAATGAATGAATTTAATTATCAATGCAGTGTGAAAAAAATCATTAAAGCAAGAGCCCGGAACACTACGTATTAAAAATAAACAAAGGCTATTAAAAACGGTTTTTAAAAGTGTCATTCTTTCTTCAATTCTTAAAATGTAAGTAACACAAACACAGAAAAAACAGAACTATATGTAAACAACCATACTTAATGGCAAAAGATGGCCTAAGAAAATGCTAAATGACTGACTGGATCATTTAACTTTAAATCTATACTTTATGTGGCAATATGGAGAGGTCATTTGATTGCTATGCATAAAAAATTTAGAATTCTAATACGATCTAAAAGTTTCACCTTCATAAGACAAAATTTTCATTATAAAATTGTATTTAGTGGTATTCATACATATCTGCCACCTCAGTTTTATAATATTATATTTCTATGGGCTGTCAACCAGGCATTATAGAAATGACTATTTAAAAATAGAGTAGAACTTTTTTCCTTTATACTTTACAAATTCTCTGGTTTGCTTCATAGTTTTAATATGAAAATATGTGGACTCAAACACAAGCTGCAGGTTGTTGCACAGAATTATATCACCACCAGAAAATCAGAATTTTAACCTGTATTTTTTCATGTAAAAGGTGTTCTTGGCCATAAACTTCAAGTTCTGTGCACTGTATGTGGACATATATAGTGAGTCACCATTCAGCTTTTGAGGATTTGTATTTTCACTTATGATTTCACAGGATGAATAATCTGGGCCAAATGTTTTCCTCTCCAGCATCATCAAAAGCCTCCTCTATAGTCAAGAGAAAAATTTTAACCAAATATGGGGCTTCTGAAAATTTGTTATCAAAGGAAAAAAAGTACATTACGTGTGTACTGTTGCTCCAGATATATGGGAGCGGTTTCTACCAAAGTTTACAAATGTACTTCCAGACAAAATTTAGCCTTGCTGATTAAACTGTAACACCAATGGATGGGAAGTGGCCACAGAAGATAAGGCAGAACAGAGAAAATTGCATAGAATATATCAAAGACCAGATTTGATCTTCTCACATGTTCTTGAAACAAGCATTATTTCAAAGTTGAAATATCTAAGCTGATACTTTGACAAAGCCTCTGTTCATATTGTAAATAAAGACAACTAGAAAATCAAATAGTTTCCAGAATTACTTACTGTCTTACTTTCTGAACATAAGCTCATTAGTGGTTACTTAAGATGGGGTTTCTTTTTTTTGTGGTGATGTCCTTTATAATGAAGTCATACAACATTCTGCAGTGTTTCCCAGCCTCAGGCTTTATTATGTGAGACATTTCAGACTCTTTAACTTCACTACTGGGAATGTTCCCTATTGATTTCAAAGGGATTACTGGTAGAAGTAACTACAAGCAGAAGGATTTGCAGGAGTGGAATCTCAGACATACTGTCCCACCCTGTTCCACTGGAGACTTCAGAAGGGAATCTAGAGTTTGAGAGACAGCATGCAAGCAGGCTAAGATGTTAATAAGAACAAGAATTTTACGACAACCATACTGCATGCCAAGAAATCTTCCCAAGTGCTGGGCTAGAATTTGCAGATCTTTACCAGTGAAGAATGAGAGAGCAAACAGGTAAGGAAGACACAGCTTAGAGGAAAATAAACGTGAACCAGGTTTACCCATAAAGTTCAGCCATCAAACTATTGCTATCATTTAGCAGTATTACTGATATTCCTGATAATCCAAGCTTACACATCTCATTTGCAGATTGCACAGGTTTCCTCTGCAGTCAAAAGGGAAAAGTTTCTTCCTGAGAGGACAATTATGAGTCTAGAGCTTGGTAATGGGGTTACTCCAGACAGATGTCAACAGAGCCTTCCCATTCCCAGACTCTCGGAGAAACCCAGGAAATAACCACTTTTCAGCCTAGAGAAAAAGAAGTCAGGAATATCCTGCAGAACCACCTCTGCCCTGTCTACTCCCCCGTGCTATTTCAGAACTATCAGAATATTATTTCAGAAATATTGTGGCAGTCCATAGCCAGTTCTGTGGCCAATGCACCGAGGAACCTGCCCAGATTACCAGGAATAAAATGGAGATCAGGCTAAACCATGTCCACCACATCATCTCCTACATTTGATATTTTCACACTTAATCATTCAATCAGAGTGGACAAAATATTTGATTGGTTTCAGACTTTCAAGTGTTGAGGATTTCTTTTACATAATTTTTATGGAAAGCACATTTCAGTTCTCCAAAGTGGGTGGGCCCCAGGAGTCAGGTTGTGTGGGTTCTGTTTGCTTTCTGGGCAGGCTCACTGGGCAGTCCTCAACACAGGGCAGCTTTCAAGGACTTGTGTCCTACTCCCTCTCTTAATCAACAATGCTACCAAGCCAACTTGCAAAGCATTCCAGACCTTTGGATGGAGAGCATTTATCAAAGTTTTTTTCTCATATTAACAGTGAGAAGATGAGCAGAATAAAGATGGTCCCTTTTCTTGCCCACTTGCAGCAGCAATTACAGAAGAGATGCACTTCAATGCCACAGTCTGAATCCATAGTGGAGCAGTGACAAAGAACCAACATCAAAGAAAATATTTTGGAAGAACATGATTTATTTGTCACAATTTTATACATAATGCCACCAAATCATAGTTCAATCTTCTTATTTGCAAGTGAATAACCTCTCTATGAAAGTACAATTTATACGTGAGCTGAAAAGAAAATGTCTTTCTTCAGCATTCCCACTATTAGGCAAGCAGATGGCTCAATCTAAATGACCATGTGAAAGGAAGAAAGAAAGAAAGAAAGAAAGAAAGGATCAGCACAGATCAATATCCTCACCATGATTCCTGCATTCCAATAAATACCAAACCATCAGGAGCAACAGCAGAGAGAAAAAGAACAGCAAAATATCATTTTAGGAAAAACAGTAAATAACTGAGACCAATCTGAAAACAAACAGCCAATAGATTTAAATAAGAAGAATGTAAACAAAAGCCAAACAAGCTTCATTCTTAACATCAGTGCCTGCAGTTATCTTGAATGTAAGTAACAAAATAAGCCACAACAATCCTGAGTGTATCACATACACATGCCACAGGGAGAAATATATCAAAAAGAAAGAAAATTTTTTACTTCTACATAAATGAGTCACTGTATTTCTGTGTTTGGGTAGTTGTTTTGATTATTTTTGTGGGATTTTGGTGTTGGTTGGTTGGTTTTGTTGGTTTAGGGCTTTTAATAATAGCCAAGAAATAAAAATTTCTTGTTTTTCCAAGGGGCAAACCAGACCCTTTTAGGAACACCACGATGACATCAAACAAAGAAATGCCAGATATTAAACAGACTAGAGCTATCTCAGCAATGGGAAAAACACACCAGGGCAAGAGCCTTCAAAAATTCAGCAGCACAATTCCTTGCTGCACACAGATCCCTCTCCTGGCCTCGTGGCCCTGGATCACACAGCTCCTTCCATGGCTGGCAGCAAGGAGAACACAGCTTTGCTAGAATTTCTTGCAATGAGGCACAGCCATTACCTGTGTGTGTGTTCAGTGAATTAAACACCTTGAAACCCCCTGTTCTGCCCTCACCTAGACCTGAAATCACACAGGGGCCAGGTCACAGGTTAAGTTCCCAGTTGCAGACTGCACCTTCTGCAGGAAGGAAGTTAAAGTTTCTGTCCTGCAGCAGGTCCTGCTCTCAGCTCCAGCTGATCTCTGCATTCACTGCTCCCCTTCCCAGTGCAGCTTGTTAAAACAAACAACACCAGGCAAGCATCCATCCCAGGTAAACAGCAGGAACCTAAGAACTGCAAAGTTATTTATACCTGCACAATAACTCGAAGTATTAATAACCTACAGAATTCAGAGTGCTTTGTTTCTGGGTGCAGGTAAGTATCTGTCTGACAGTGAAAGTCAAGATCATCTCACCTTCCTCAGCCTTTCCTCCCACAAGCTAAAGCCACAGAGTTGAACAAGCAAATTCTCCTTGGAACTACTGATGAGGACCAGAAGCTGAGGACATGCATCTGCTACACAGATTGTAATCTAAGACACAATCCAGAAACTTAATTAAGCACATAAGTCATCCTCTAATGGAATTTACTGGTAAACTTTACCTGACAAAGCATGCAGTTATGGAAGAAAAGGGAAGATGAAAAGATTAATTTTAAAATATATTCCAAAGTATTCCACATAGATATTTTGGGCCTGAGCACATCCACTTGTCACTGTCCAGCACTCAGTAAAGAAATTTCAGTGGTCATGATTTGTACTGAAAATGTTTTTCTTCCTACAACACTTGAGTCAAATTCTGCCAAGGAAAGCTGAATTTCAGACTCCTTAAAAGGTTCCAAAGACAATTCCTTGCTGAACAAGTTATTAAAGGCTGAACAATCATCTGGGCAATTACACAAGTCACTAGGAAGCATCTTAACTACTGGCTGTGCAAATTCTCCAAATTCTTGAGCAACAAAGTCAGATACCTGGGCTCGAGGGGCACATCCAGAGACCACACAAAAGCTCTGTGCAGCCCTGACAGAGCTGTCCTAGGATGTGCAGCATTTGAACCTAGAGCTTGCACACAGGACAACCACTAGGATAAAGTTGTGTGTACTTAGACACAGAACACAAGGGAAACTCTGTTGCTTAAAATCAATGAGCATTGAATAAATACTTGATGAACCATTTCTCCTTAGTTAAATAAAAGTGGGGAGGGGAAAAAGCATGACATTCTTTAAGAAATTTAATTGCACTTTTTTCCTTGTTTCTTTGACCACCTTCTAGCAGGAACTTCTATCTCTTACTAACTACACTCCATGGTAATTCAGAGATCTGAGTGAGCCAGTAATTCACAGAGCTCAGTCTAATCCCAGAATTATCAGTAAACCAAGGTGACACTTTTCCATAGAGATGCCTATGGATAGAAGTGTGAGCTGGCTGATGAACATACTTGATTTTTCAATTTTCAAAACCAGGAAACACTAACAGCATGAATTACATTATATTATAAAGAAATATAAGTAATTTTAAAAGCAGGTCAAATATCTACTCGTCATAATTTCAGTCATTTAAACAAAGTTATCCTTTAAGACATATTTAGTTTCCTACTAAAAAAAAAAAAGCCTTCCAGCACACATTTCCATATCTCAAACTCTATTATTCTTAGGAAAAAACCCCAAAAGCCTCCATTAATAAAGCTGAGAAACAGAATTCTATCACAAAGCCCAAATGTAAAAAGATATATACTCATCAGCCCACTGACTGTTCCAATCACAGCTGAATATTTTAATACATTCTAGGACACATTTAGCCATTAAAATTTTGGGATCATATCAGCCATTTAAAACAAGGACAGTTTGTAAAACATGAAAAAACCACGACAGACAGTATTACTAAACAAACACTTTGAAAAGCTCTTAGCATAAAACATCCTGCAGCAAATCCCACGCACCCCAATACAAACATCTGAAAATAGCCCTGGCTCAAGATCCTCTAAATCTTTTCTAACCCATGGTTTTATAACCCTGTAAATTTCACATTTTATTTTAGGACATCAGACAAATGCGTTGTATTTCTACTGTTATTTGCATAAAAAAAACTGGTCAAAAGAGCAAAAAGTATATATTATGCCAAAAGTATAGAATTTACCAAATGTAAATTTTAACACTGCCAAAAAGCAACAGTAAATTTCATTTTATAAACACGAAAATGGAACATAGAGTAAATTAGGGTGGATTAACCTGGTTTTTAGAATTGAGACATTGCAGAGTTTTGGAGTTCACCAAATCACTCACGTGTACAGTCTCTTTGGCTGCATTTAATCTGAAATACAGAGACTTTAAAAGGCCTAAAAAGCTGACTTAAGTAAACTGACTTCTTTAAGACTGAGAAGAACTTAAAGTTGAACTATATTTGCCAGACAAAAAAAAAATCTCACGTTTCTAATTTTGTGCCAGCAGTTCATACACTATGTATAATATTTAAACATGCTCTAATTCTTATGTGTCAAAACAATCATGTTCATTAATATTTCCACTGTGCCTGCACTACTTTCGATGTATAATTTTATAAGAACCATTCCCCAGCTACTTAGTTCTCGTCAAGGAACTCAAAATCAAAATTTGCAGCCACCATATCTGAATTACATATTGATATAAGCAGTGATTAACTAAACCTGTTCAGAGACTTGAGGTAGACAGGAAAAAAAAAAAAAAGAGGAGTAGATGGAAGAAAAAAAATCCCCACTTTAAATAGACAGGGAAATTATTTAAGAAGTGTGTGAAATATTGCTAATATTATTTCCCAGCATGGAGAGAATCCATTTGCCATAAGTCTTCTTTTACCCTCTAAAAAATATAACCCCCACCCCAGTCATGGCCTAATGCAGCTTCTAACTATTTCAAGAAAGAAAAAATAAGGAAATTTTAAAGCTTTCCGTTGACTTTTATGAAATGTTGCTTGCTCTCTATTCTCACCAGTTATATTAATTTGGGGACATTCAGGTTGAAAAGTCTCTACAGTAACTCTGAGAAAATTCAGGAAAAATGAAAAATAAAAGGCAGCTAAACATTTCACAAAGTACTAAACAGCTATTTTCTAAGCAATTCCCCAGGCTTACTAACAACCTTTTTAAGTTAGCCAATGCTACATATCTCCAAACTCACTGCATTTCACCTGAGAGGTGTTAACTATCATTTACCTTTACATCTTCATCAAAATAAACAATAAGATTAGGGGAATTATGGCAAGTTGCAAGAAAATGTGTGCCTTTTCAGCTAGATTTGTGAACAAACACATCAATACAGAAAGCAAGTGAAAAATGTACCTAAACCAGAGGCAGTTTAAACATGAGCTCTACATCCTGCATGTCCCAAGGAAAAGAAACTAAGAGAGGATGCAAAGTGCCTTGGCACTCCCAGTGCAAAATCTCAGGAGCTCTGTGGTGGTTTTTCACTGAGGAAATCCATGGATTTGCACACTCAGTGCCAGCAATGAAACAACAGCACCCAGGTGATAGAGACTGAAAGGTGCAGAGCTGCAGAACAGCAGATTTGGGGATTTTTGGGGGAGCACTGTAAATGATTCTGGAACTCTACTGGAAACATCCTTACAGACTAGAATAAAAGATACACTCTAGAAAATATATGTGGTTTAGATAAACTCCACTGAAATTCTGGATTATTTTAGGATTTGGACTTCTCCCCCCACCCAGGGCCTCTAGCTGTTGTGGTTGTCAATACCTGTGGAGTGGAGCACTAACTGCTCTCTCTTTCCTGCCCTTGACATTTAAGCAGACAAACCAAAAACCTTCAGGGCTTTGGCTGGGACCAAATTCTCTTCACAGCTACTATGGGGCTGTGGTTTGGATTTGTGCTGAAAACTGTTGATACCACAGAGATGTTTTTGTTTTTGCTGGGCAGGGTCTTCTCTGTTTCTCACAGTGCCCAAGCAGTGAGTGGACTGTGGGGTACCAGGGGAAGGAGGGGACACACCTGGCACAGCTGCCCAAGGTGTATTTCACACCACAGAAATCATTCAGGTTGGAAAAGACCTCTAAGATCACTGAGTCCCACACATCCACGCTGGCACTGTGGGGGAAGGAAGTGATAGAGGGGCCAGGATGGAAGGATTGTGTTTGCCTTCCCAGGTCCCTGCTGGGTGGGATGGAGCCCAGATCTCCTGGAGAAGGCTGAACACCTGCCTGCTGCCCACGGGAACTAGAGCATGAATTCCTTGCTTTGCTTGTGTGCATGGCTTTTACTTTACACTGTCTTTAGCTCAAGCCATGAGCTCTCTTGATTTTGCTGTTCTATTTCTCTTCTCTCCCCATCCCACCAGCTGGGGAGGGAGTGAGCAGTTGGGTGTGCTGAGCTGAGGATAAACCCTGACAGACAGAACTGCTGGTAAATGGTTTGCCACTGCAAAGTGAAACACACTGGAACTTCTTAGCCCTACCTGTCAGATGCAAAAACAAAACAAAACAAACAAAACAAACAAAACAAACAAAAAACCACACCCCTACAACAACCAAAAAAAACCGCACAACCAAAAAAGCCAAGTGACCCAGGGAGATTTGATTCCCCTCCTCAGGACCACACTGTGCAGTGGGCAGCACTGCCAGACCTAAACTTCTGAGACTGCTTAAAGAAGGAAGATTATCAGAGCTCTTACTCTTTCTAGGAAGTTTTATTCTTAGTCTCTCTCTCTCTGGAGGTTTTCAATTGTTCTTTCTTTAATCTAAAGACAAAAATCATCCAGCTTGAGAGTGGTTTTTTTTTCCTGTGTGTAAGAAAACACAACAGAGGCACAACCTTTGCTTGGGGGGTTTGCTACACACATTCCAGGCAGCTCTGATCATATTTCACTACCCTGGAAGTGATTGTGATGTCCAGAACACTGAATTATGTCATTAATTAAGGAATCGGGCAGGAGGTAGCTGATTATAAGGGAGAGACAATCTGTACTTACACAAAACTATTTTCATAATCAGCAATGATAGAAAGGGAAATAAAGAAAAATTACTTCTTGCTTAATACAAGTGTTCTGGTATATTGTTTTTAAAAATGGTTCTGTGTGTAGAGGATGCTGTTTGGCTTCAGTTGCCAGCTAAAAAGCAAAGGGAAGATTTTACTAATCTTGCCTTAACATGAAAAAAAGAAACAAGATATAACAACATTTTTGCTTTGGATAGCAAACTTCCTAATTTCTCTCAAAGTACATGTGAGGAAAAAACGTAGGATGAGGGCCATAATCCATTTTACATTCTCTTTTTTAATGCTGATTTTACCTGAAACAAAATGTGCAGTATCCAAGAGCAAGAATACCATTTACTAGAGTATCAGAGATTAGTTCATTAATGGGTTCAAGCAACTGGCCATGCATCAGCATAATATTAGAGGCTAACTGATTTTCTTCTGTAAGCCACTTACACAACTGAGCATTTGCAAATCATCTCAAGATGCATGTCAGAGAGAGAGATGACAGTGTTAAAGAAATACATTTTTCATTTTATGCTATTAGTAATACACACTACTGAATGTTACAGTGCAGACAACAAGAGATTTTTTCAACCAGCTTGGCAAGCCAGGACACACATTACCTACAAGGTGTCTTTTTGCTGTAAGACATGACTCAAACAAGATTTCACTGAGCAATAACAGGATTTGGTGGAATGACATTTTTGCAAAATTCCCTTACAGACTAATATTTAGATTTTTAAAGGTCCCTGATTTCTTTCTTAGCTGTGTGAAGAGGAGAAAAAAAAAAAAAAAAAAAAAACAAAAACTCATTGATGTGGAGAAAAACAGCCATAAACGAGCATGTGCTTAAATACTTGACCAAGTCAGAGCCTTAAAATAAGGAAATTATGGAGATTATGCAAAACTGCAATATCACTGCTGTGCTTCTCCACACATGGGCCAGAGCAGCCACTGTGTCACGTACACAGACACCAAGCAGGATTTGTAAGCTCTCCCAGGTAAAACTCACAAGGTTACAAAACATTAATGATTTCTAAAAACAGAGAAGTAAACAGGTTACAGACAAAGCAGAGCTTTCTGTCTCTCCCAGTATTTTTGCTTGCATCAGGCACAGGAGAAATACACATGAGATTGCTGCAGCAACTTTTCATTCCCATATGAGTGAAAATATCCCTTACCAGCCATCTTTCAGAAAGCTGAATTCCAAAGTGACCCTAAAGACAGCACTGAATGGCACTTTATCACTTATTCATAGAAAAAGAAGCTTGTGAGAGCAGTCTTCAAAAGGTGAAGACTGGGGACAGGGAGACCCATCACAAACAAGTGTCTAAAAAACTGCTGGGACTCAATTATTCCTCAGCCAAAGCCAAACTAACCAAACTGGAAGAACATTAACTCTCAGGACAGGACCAGAAAATACACCACATCCCCTAGAACAAAATAGGAGTGTGTAAAAACTCAATGTTAAATTTTAAAAAGTAAAAATCAATTTCAGCCCTTCTTACAGCAAAAATTAAGTGCTCAGTTGGTGTATGTGTAAGCCATAACTGAGGGATAGTTCTCACAAATTTTAAGGAATATACACAAATGTGCAACTTCTTAAGGGGTGCTTAAACAAGCAGTGAAATAGAGGCGATACAAAGGGTTAGGAGCAGTCCCCTGGAGCAGGTGAGTGTCATTCACAATTCCCTCTTTTCTAGAAATAAAAGGAATGAAAGATTTTATATTTCATAATAGGGTAACTGAAAAGGTCTTCTAATTAATGGAAAGCATGAGTTTACATTTCCAAGGAAACTTTACAAGTAAAAGAAAACTAGAAATCTGCATTTTCAAAATCAGAGTCCAAATTCTCTTTTACAGGCACTTCAGGTGCCAACTTGATGCTGAGAAAAGAACATCTCACGTACCCAGGTTATCCATATTGAACAACTCCTCTGCTGGATTTCAACATTGCTCATTTGGGGTCTTTTGCTTTTGTCCACCTCAAAAACCTCTTCCAAGTTTTGTTTTGTGGTTTTTTTTTTTGGTTTTTTTGGTTTTTTTTTTTTTTTACTTGGAAGCCATAGCACTCTGGAGAGGGAGACTGACTGAAAAGTCTTGGATATCTTTGTGTTATCACCTGCAGCATGCATGAGCAGGGAGTGAGAGCACATGGCAGGGTGAGAGGCAGCTTGCGGCTCCGAGGATGCGGTGCCAAAATCCCGCAGCAAGGCGGGAGCCGAGCTTTGGCTGCCAGAGCAGTTCTTCAAGCACTGCTGGGGCAAAGATGCTGAAGTTCCCCAGCCCTCAGGTGGATGAGATCTCAGCTGACAGGCCCCACACAAGCTCTTTTCATTCACTCTGCACACTGACTTCTGTCATTTTTCTTCTGTCTGCTTTTATGTTTCAAGTGTTACGGTTATTCTTTAGCTGTATTGCTCTTCCGTGAGACAAACCCACATTGAATCATTAAACATTTTCATAGCTTTGTTTTCAGTTAAGCTTGTTTTCTCCTTTCATTCCAAGACCATTTTGCCTCAGGAATTTTTCCTTCCATCTATTTCTGTAAGGCTAAAAAGTAATATTTATCCATTTTTAAATACCAACATATTGACTATGGATTTAGGCTGTTTTCATTCCTTCTATTCCTCCACTACCACAACTATAACCTAAGCAGCTGCAGATGAATTAAAAAATAATTAAATTGTTTTGAGATAGAAAGAAGAGAGTAGGATACTAAAGGCAACTTTCTATTTCTCCCTTCAGCATCACTAGTTGTCAATATACAGCTGCTCCCTCATGTAAAGAAATGAAAAGTTAAACTTAAAAAGTAACTAATGGCAGTTAAAAGCACACCCTGAAGAAATTGAATACACAAGATATATTTAAAGCATTTTTCCATGTATATCCACAATAAAGCATTGGATTGTGTTTACTAATTTAAGAACAATTGCACTCATTACAAAAAAGAACTATGATTGCTAAATTGCTAAATCCCACGTTGCAGAACGTGCAGGCATACTTGCAGCAGAGGAATACATGATTTTTCCTCATATTACAGCAAGCTCTTCAAGGACTTCACTGGGAATCATGACACACTTCTTGTAGTATTTATTCTTAATGAGATTACACTAATCAAGCTTAAATTAACATTTATTCTGCATATACCTGCAGGATTAGTGTGCATGTACACACATGCAGGCTGGGGAAAGCCCTACTGACCCAGGGAATAATGTGCACGTAGAGAAATGCTCTCACCATTAAGGAGACCAGTATCAAGAACTCTGTAAATATGCCAGGAGATAAAAGTCACCAGATTACAGTGGTCTGTTTCAGGGACAAATAAAGTGTGCTATTATCTCATATGGAATACACAGAACCACAAGCAGAAATGTTTCAACTCAACACAATACAAAAAATTCAAAATAAAATGAAAAGTGCCTAAAAACAAAACAACAAAATTACACAGCAGACTTGTTAATGATGATTATTTATGATTGTTCAGAACTGGCATCACTATCTCAGTTTTCCTTCCAAATTTCTCTACAACACATCACTCCATAGCAACTCAAGGATCCATAGGGATGACTTACCAGCAGTTTAAGGCTATAAAAGGTGTCTGACCCAAAAGCCTGATGTTTCTCCTCCTATAAATAGGAGTGCAATCTTTAATCAAAAATTTAAAGCAGGCAATTTCTGCTGGGCATCTCTTGTGGAGAGCCATCAGGGCAGCAAAGAGCACTCACAGCCCCGGGACACACCTCCACTGCAAGCAATCCCCACACCCAGGAGTGCAACCCCATCCAGCCCACTGCTACCTGCTAGGCTGAATATTTCATCAGCAATGACAAGATTTTTTTTCCCCCCTTCTCCCTCCTTCCCAAGCCCGCTTTCATATTTGCTGGCTTGACACCTTGTCACTGCCACATCACTGCCACGCTGGCTGTCCTTGAAACCTGACCTCTGCAGCTTTCTGCGCCCAGTGGTCGTTCCGTCCCTGTCTCACTCCAACCATTTCTGACAGGAGACATGCTGATCTCAACAGCGAGCCCTGGCACCTGAGACACACTGGGATTACACAGGTAAATCAGGGTATTCCGTGTTGTCTCCCAGCTAACAACAGAGGGAGAAACATGACATCTTCAACAACAGACCTTACATTCGCATATTCAAAAGATTCATCATGCTTTTACAAGCAGATGGGCAAGATTGTTTCCCCCTTGCTCTGAGAGGGCAAATCACACATATAAAATAAATGAAAATAAAGCGGGGAGGGGGGAAAAAAAAGGGAGATGTTATCTTGGTTTTAATTTAAACAGACTTAAAGGGTAGGTTACTGAGGAAGATGCTAGATAAAACAATGAATAAAAATCAAGAAGGTGAACAGAAAATCTTGTTCACCAGTCTAAAACAGTTTCAATTACAACTTTTATTAGAAGCATCTCAGTTTATTTACCTTCCACATGAACCACACGTGCCTAATAAGGTCTGTGATTTCATTTCGCAATGGCACAATCTACTTAAAAGCAGGTATATCTGCAAAGAAAGGTAAGGTTTCCCTTTAAAATGGCATGTTTTGAACTTTTCTTGAAGTGTCTGTGTAGAGAAGAACGTGAAGTATTTTGACTGAAATAAATGCTTTCATGGAAAACAGTGAGCCCTGGAGATTATGCCGAATCTTGAAGAACTTCATACTGTTTTAAGCAGGTGACAGTAATGTCATCGCCTGAGCTTCTTGCCTTCCACACTTGCACAACAACCNAAAAAAAGAAAACATAAGTTTTACACTGGCCAGAAAAGCTCAGAGCTACCCATGCAGATAGCACCTTAGCAGAAGCTACAGTTAACTTACACCAGGGTCAAGTCCACTACTGTTACTGTTACATTACTTCTGGTCAATGCTGCCTTTTACTGATTAAAAATCCCCCGTGATCACCACACCTAAAAGGAAAAACAGCCTGTATTTAATATGTTTCCCTTGCAAGGACAGCTTGCACTACCTACATCTCAGCCATGCTGCACCAGTTAATTTGGTTATTCCCTGCACATCAGCACTGTTAATTATCCCACAAAATATCATACACTGCATATGATACCATATGAGCAAACTGAAGTGAAAGATGTCCATAAGGATTGTATATTTGAACATCTTTTCTGCACATTTACAGTTTTCCATCTCTCCATTATCTTTTGTCCTCAGTAAATAGCCATGGAAAGCCCCTGGATTCCTACTTAAAACTAGTCATGTCCTAAGTAATAGAACAACATTCTTGGCAATGCTTCAAAGGTTACTAGTAATTACTTGACCACATTTACGTTTCAAAACTATTTAAAAAAATAATTGCAAAACATACTAAAAAATGCTCTCTTTTTTTTTCAAATCTCTACCATGGAACACATTAATGTCACAATCATACTTTACATTTGAAAAGGACTTTTAATGAGCACAGGCTACATAGCATTTCTTTCCCATGTCTTATACTAAACATTAGTATTTAATCTGGAACTCAAGAGCCTAGTCAAATTCAAGTATCCCATATTATCCCATATTCAACAATCCCATATTATTCCTCCTTCCTTTGGAAGTTGTAGACATTCAAGAGAAAATACATCCTTTTAAGCACTGTTCACAGAAGAAACAAAGGGGCAACATTTACAAGAAGCATCTAATGTGATTGTTTACCTGTGTATGCTTCAGGCAAAAGCAAGTGAAATAATTCCCATTTTCACTTGTCACAGCTCCACTGCCTGGATCCATAACACTCCTGGGGGTCACTTGGTTTAGGTGGGCACTTACCCAGAGTTCCCATCAAACTAACTCTAAAAACACAGTAAACACTCCTAGTAAGATGGAGAAAAAGTTTTCAGTTTGAAAAGTTAATGCACTCCTCAGTCTGAATAGGAAGGTCCATCACATCAACCACGAGCTCACAGACTCAGGGGTGAACAAACATCCCCACAGCTCCAGATGGGAGCCCTGCTTTAAGCACCACAGATGAGTACACACCCCTGCACTGCAGAATCCCAAGCCTTCATTCAGGAGCTGTAGCCAGCAGAAGCCTTGAGCACCTTCAGCCAGCCTGGATAAACTTCCACCTGGATCTTTCCTGAAGGAAAATTCATCCTAGGACAGCTCCACTGTTTGCTCTCCTCCTGCACTGCAGGAGGCAGCTCTGGATCAGGTGGTTTATGAGTTCAAAGGAAATCCAATTGTTAACTTTTGAGGTTATGAAATGGAAGAAGATAACACAAGGGAGGCGTTTCCTTGGGTTTTATTTTCTTCTGAACAGTATCTCCCCTAATAAAGGAGGGGATTCTAATGAAGGAAACCCAGAGCAAATACAACTGAGCAGGCAAGATTCTATTAGCATATTTTACAAAGCTGTCTGGGAACACAGGAGAGAAGTGATCAACTTCCTGAGCTAGAAGGAGTTCACAGCAAGTGAGAACAACCTAAAAAAGGACCTGTTTGTACTTGTGCTCAGAAAAACCTTTTGAAAATAGAAAACACTTGCAGCAATCTGCTCCAATTGGAAACTAAAAAAGCCACAAAAAACCAAACAAACCATGAAAACCTGTATTCTTTCAGAGCATAATTATCTGTCCAATGAGCAGGGTCACTTGAACAATCTTGCTTTGCTTGCATCAACTGAGTGTGAACCAGTAGGAAAACCCAGAATAACAGAAATATCTAGTAGAATTTAACCCTTGCTTGAAAGCCCCAAGGTGCAACTGAATGATCAGTGCAATGTAACTTAGCAACACTTAAGACAGTCATGCTTGAAAACATATGTAAGCAAGTAGCAGAAATGATAGCGCTTTTCTTTAAGAGAAATTTATGACATTTGTCACTTCTGTTCTCTAAGCCCATCTGGCTGTCAGTGTGCTCTCTCAGCAAATGCAGCTCAATGCTGTCTCCACAGCGTGTTGTGCTCTGCAGAGCTCAGAAAACAGACCTGCACTTTTAAAGTTCCAGGGCTTTACCAGCCTTCTACTCAAGCAGAATTTGGAGTCACTCAGTTCATGTGCCACGCTGTTATGTGAATGAGAGTGCAAATTTTAAGCTTCTTTGCCCAGCAAAAAGAGCACCTTTATTACCATTTGAATCTGCAAATTACATGCATAATTTTGTGTAAATAAAAGCTATGGAGGCTAAAGGCTCTGAATTAAAAAAAAAAAATTAAAAAAAAAAACCCACAGCCCTTCAGACCCAAGAACACATTGTTTAAAATG
Organism: Chaetops frenatus; assembly: GCA_013400775.1. Taxonomy (NCBI): domain Eukaryota; kingdom Metazoa; phylum Chordata; class Aves; order Passeriformes; family Picathartidae; genus Chaetops; species Chaetops frenatus. The sequence goes on along the minus strand of VZTR01029168.1, from coordinate 444,373 downwards.
TTAAAATTCCAAAAGTCACAGACAGAAAAACCTCAAGTATATCTTATGCCTCAAAATATGACAACAAAAAGGATGTGGATAGAATCGAGGTCCTCACAAAAGCACAGCCTGTGCCAAAGCAGCTGTAGTGAATTTTATTTGGCTGTAACAGGAACACAAGTCAAAAAAAAAAAAAAAAAAAAA
>VZTR01029168.1:427031-442795 GCA_013400775.1 Chaetops frenatus | reverse complement strand
GTGGGGGGGGCGTGGGAAGTTGATTTATTGGGTGCTCAAGCCCCTCTCTTTGACCTTATACTTCATTATTCTCACTGTGACCATTGGTAGGAGCATGGCCTAGAGGTGAGAGTTTGAGACCTCAGTACCAGACCCAATCAGACACCCACAGGACACAAACCTCAGATGCTTTGCCTGCCCTCACACAGGGAATGAAGGTGTGGGAGGTGAGAGGGACCTGCCATGGACAATTATTCACCCACTGCATCCATATCTTGGGAGCTGGGCACAAACATTTTGGGAAGAGAAGATGATTCTCCACAGTACTGCTGGGTTAAACCAGAACCAGGCTTCTCATTGAAAAAAAAAAAAATGTACTCCTGAACACAATCCAAAGCACACCTAAGTCAATGGAAAGGCTGTACATAAACAGAAACCAATCATATTTCAGGAAAGTCTATTTGCAAAAAGATGGAAAATATTTCTGCAAAGCAGAATTTGCACTTACAAACCTTTTTCATCAGTTTCAAGCACACTGATGAGAGGATATTGTTTACCACCAGGAATTACAGAAGCACTCACATTTGATGTCACATCTCACTACCATAACAAAAGTATATTTTAGCTGATTTATGCTCAGGTAGTGAAAGTTCATTCCATATATTTAGAAACTGAAAAGACAAATTTAATTTTGGATTGTCTCCATATAAAAATTTTACAATGCAAAAAAGTACAAGGAAACTAACAAAAACATATGCAGCAACGTATTTCTTGCACTTCTTGCCCATAAGTGGTTTATTATTTTTAATAGATGAAAAATCATGCCAGGTTTTTAAGAGCACTAAATTTCATTTTTATATTTTAGGTCAACCCATTAGTGCAACCTATTAAAAAAATCCATGCCAACAGCTGCACATAGATGACTGCATTATAATCGTATATACATGATGTAACCCCAAACATTCAAATTCTGAACCAAGATATGCACAAATGCCTGAATGTTCATTTTCACCACTCCACACCAAATGTAAAATGGAAGATACATCTGCACTGACTTCAATCTATTTCACGTTGATCAGTAGCTAAGAATATTTCACTGTAGAGATTTATCACATTAATTAGCTCTGCAATTACTCATAGTAATTAAGTATATTGTTCTTAAACTCTTTAGAGACTGTTGAAATACTTTTGCTGCTACTTAAAGAAAACAAGTATCAAGGGAAAGCATTTTCCAGGAAAAAAAAAAACAAAAAACAAAAAACAACAAACTTGTCTATTAATGATCTTTTAATTCATTTAAGCTTTCCCACCCTTCCATTTACCCTACCCTGGATAAACTTTGTTCTAACTAGACTTTCTTCTGAAGCCTAACACAACTAAAAAAAATTTTAAAACCCTTCACAGATTTTGAACTGTGGCTTACAGCATGTCACGTTATCACTGTGATTTCTGAACAACCCTTCTTTATGCATGCAGCAATCCCAAATGCAGAGCAAAGCACTCCTGGAACCCAGATCCCCATGTCACAAACACTCCAGGTCTACAGGATTTCTGCAAAGGTTTGCCAAGGATTCTGGAGGAACTCAAGACTGTGTGGTGCCACAGGATAAAAAATACAAAAGCAGAAACTTACATTTGCATGGCTGATTATCAAACACAAGAGGGAAGCCTGACTGAACCAAGAAAACCTTTTAGAAAGTGTAAAATTCAACAGCACTGGATATCAGCACGGAGCGTGCCCCCCTCGCTGCTCTGTGGGGCTTTGTTTTTTTTGTTTTTTTTTTTAAGCAACAGCATGGCTTAAATTTCTCAAGCTTGACATCCCATTGGGCTGGTGTGTCGTGTCCCTTTTTGTCAGCCTGTCACGTCACCCAGTGTAATGTGGCATTTCTGTGTAACGGACTGAGACACGTCATGCCAATGACATGTCAGCCTTGTGAATTTCAAAAAGACACAGTTCAATGAAAAACATGGTTTTCTAACTGCCCTGGAGGTTTTAAACCTTAAGAAAAATAAAAAAAGGCTTTTCTTCTCCAGTGATTTTGCCACTGAAAAGCACATGTTTTTTGGTGTTACCCATGTGTAGAAGCAGGGAGCAGATATCTGAATATTTGTACGTCTTTATTGTTGAATCTTAGATTGTTGTTTCAGCTTGATAATTAGGAAAGGTCCAGAGCACAAATGCATTCACTGAGTAGATACTGTTGTTTATTCCCATTAGACCACACATGCAGTGAGAAAACTTTTGCATTTAAGGTAAGTCTAAACACTCAGTTTCCATGACTCACAACTCCAGGATTCATTCCCAATACCTTTAATGGATACACATGCTCCTGGTGACCCTAATGGCACATTTTGGGTCTGCTTAAACCCTACACAACAGGAGGGACACAGTCTTAAGCCTTGCTTATCCTTTATGCTGCTTTTAGTTTAGCAGGACAAAAGCAGAATCAGTCTGCAACACGAAGCACCTTATGAATTATTTCAAAGTGTTTTGTCAAAATCAATTTCCTGTAGTCCAAACTGGAAAACCAATCAACTAAGGACAGCACCTTCCTCCAATCACTAGTGCTAGTCCTTACTCTTCACACTTGCTAAATGCTCAAGGAAACCCATTACTTCACGCTACACCCTAAAATGCTTTTATTTTGTCAAAAAAACTTTTTTTGGATTGTTGGAATGAGGAAAATTAAAGCCTTAATATAGAAATTATTAAGCCAATACCTCACTGAATCAAACAAGTGGATGGCAGCATTTTTAAACAGTGTTTTGCTGATTTCAAAGCAGTGATGCTTTCTCAGGGGGCCTGCTCTCAAATCACACCAACATCACACAGGAGCAGCACAGAAAAGTGAATGATGGACTGGGAAGCCACTAATGCTGCTTGCAGAAAAGCAGTGAAACGTGGTCCTTGGCAGGTACCTGTCCTCAGCAAAGAGATGTGGTGGGCACTGAAGCCAGATCATGAGGAAGTCAATACCCTTTTTTGGTAGAGGAACACAGAAGAGAATTGTTCAGACCTAAATATGCAAGAAGAGAAGCATCATCCACAATCACCACTGGTACTGCAGGTCACCTGCCCAGCCAGCACCATCCCTGCTGTTTGCACATATGCAAATGGCTGGAAATACAAACAGACAAATTAAGACACCTCATTTTCCTCAATACAGCCTTCTCTGCATAGTCTCTAAATGGAAAATGTATCTGATTACATGATATAATTAATTACAGTGCCTACAACAAAAAACAGGTCCTTAGGGAAATACACATCCTTAAAGTAAACCAAAGGCCACAAAAGTGCAACTTGTGTGGTATCATCCTGTCTTGATCTTCCTCTCTAGTTTTAACTGGGTAGCAAGACATGGATCAGTGATCAACATTCATTCAATATGCCAAATATTTAAATGTATCACTCTCACAGACTGGTATGTGCCTCAGTTTCATGGTATAATCCCTGTTTGGGTGGGTATCTCCACAACCTACCAGGTGTCTCATCAACAAATTGAGTGTTGCTGAAATCCCTAAACATAACAATGAAGGGAGAGCTCAGATGGTGCTCAGCAGTCAGAAGCTTTGCTGCCATCAGCACTTAGCCCCTTCTTACCCAGTGGGTGTCCCAAGAAGCAGATCTCTGCTTGCTAAAGATACTAAAGATTTCAGTGGGCAGGTCTTTGCTTGCACTTAGAGAAGACTCAAGGTGACAAACATCTACACACCCATCTGTATATTAGTCACTTGTATTGCCTGCATACTAGGGCTGGTTTAAAAATAATAAGAAAAATTAAACATCTGTTTTCCCACAGAAGAAAAACAACATCATTACCCTTATGATAAAAACAATCACCAGGCAGCATCTTTGGGTGGCTGATTAGCTCCAAACTAATACTAAACTCTTTGGCAAAACTAGTTTTATTCCATAATGCCTAACTTATCCAAAAGTTAGCAGAAGTTATCCAAAACTTGCTTTTGTTGTACTACTTCCATAACTTGGCAAAACTTTCAGCTATTACCACAACTATCATAAAAGAAAGGTAAGATAAAAGGATATCAGCCTTTGGAATGGATGTGCCACTACATATCTTATTTTAAAACAAGGGGGGCTAGTTGAAAACACAGTGACAGATAGTAAAAATAAAATAACATTCTTCTCTATAAGACAGATTCATATGATAAAATATTTTCTTGGCAATAACCAAAAAAAATGGAAATTTATCATTTCATGCCATCGAAACTCTATGCTGGTGCTGCAAGTTGGCACTCCTTGGTGAATTGAGAGCAGTGTTCAATTTTAACCTTCACAACTGCATCTGAGAGGAGGAGATGCCATTCTGCATCTTAAATTTAGTTCTGGTAGGTACAACATGAGATTACCTTCTTTGCAGTGTTAATCTCATTCTGGGAAACACAAAACACTTCCAATGGAATTTTTTTCAGTGCAAGAAATATATTTTAATTTTTTTTTTAAATGCACAGTAAAACTCAGTCTAAATGTATAACACACTGCTTCAGCACACACCTGCTCACAAAGCTGTAATCCACATCAGCAGCCAGTGTTCCATTAAATTTCATGGTTTATAAATAGCTGAAATTTAAAGAAAATAAAGGTAAACCTAAATTTACATTAGCACCTATCATTGCACAACTCTATCTGCTTTTAACCACCAGTCCTGAACTGTTCTCTGACCTATTACACCTCTTCTCCAGTCCAGGCATTCCTCAAAGCTGCAGACAGCCCAGCAGGAGTAGCCAAGGAGGCAGAGTTGGCCATGAGACAGGAATAGGAGATGATATTTTATTTTTCTTTCCCTAATGTAAGGCTCATAGGCAGGTCTGCATTTATGCATGGTGTAGCACCAAACAGATCTCCTGAAGTACCCATATTCTCTACACATCTGCACAGAAATGTATCCTCTCTGCAGCACAGTACATTGAAATGGGTGATGAGATGCCAGAGGCTGACAGGAGAAACAAAGAATTTCTCTAAAGTCTCTTAGAGGTGAGAAGGACATGAAAACATGGGGTTTTTTCTCGTGTAGACCTTTGGATCTAGTGGGAGGGTCTTTTATTGTTAACTAGTGAAAAAACAATTTTTAACATTTATGTGAATACCTTGGAGATTTTTCATTTTGTCATTGCTAGAAAAGAGTAAAATTTATTACTACTAACGATCAAAAAGAACAACAGCCTCCCTAGGGTAATTTGGATATTTAAATAGATGGGTCTGTTTGAAGGACATCATTTTAGACATTGTGTCTCTAAAGTACAAAACTGGTCTGAAACTTTACATCCTCAAAATCTATCACACTTCTTTTCCTCTTTGGAGAGAAATGCATATCTAACAGCTGCCAATACTCATATTCCCATCTATAATTGAGAGCAACATCTCTGACAGCAGACCTGGACTGGAAACAAAAACCAGGACCATAAATAATTCCAGTAGATACAGGATGAGTAATTCTGTTGGAGAAGAATTGAAATCAACCATATGATTTTTTAACTTAGTCTTTTTGTTTCTTACGTGCTAAGAAAAAACTCATGCATGTGTAGTGGGCCTATTCCATAAATTCCACTATAGTCCAGAATCCAATGCAAACCTTGCACGAAAGTACAAGACTTTTGTAATTCCAAGGTCTGGCTCCACCTGTTAAATTCTCATGCTTATGAGGTAGTATTTGAAGACTCTCAGAATGAGATTTGACCATTGGGTAAGCCAAAGTAAACACATGACAACTCCACCATTCCTTTGGCATTATTTTAAATTTGTTATTAGTTTTAATAGCATAATTCCAGTAACGCATCACTACCATTTCCAATAAATAGACAGCTATAAAGCTGATCATCCCTGTCTCTTCTCAGCTTACAAGTGTGGTTCTAGAGACAAATCAGAAGGAGCTGAGTGACACTTGGCCTGGGATGCTTTCAATGTGTAGATGGCCCTTTTCCAAGGAGTCCTGAGCAATTCCTGACCCCTCCTTCCCTCCTCTCATCATCCAACCCCCATATGCCAGGTCACAGAGGTTTCCTTGCTGGATCTCCCATTTCCACCAGGACAGTCCTCATTTTGCTCCAGCTGGCAACCAATTCATTCTCTCTTCCCTCTCATGAGCTTTTAGCAAGCCACTGCTATGTTTACTTTTCCATTCTCAATTCCAGAGATGCTATTTAGGGCCTGATAGGTACCTCAGACTCCTCTGAAAATTGTCTTTATGATATTAATACCAGTCTTGTTGCAGCTTCTTGATGGCACAAGGCAAAGCAACACATCTGTGCAGAAGTGGTAGGCCTTGATTCATGGCTACCTCACTCTCCTAAATACCTGTGCTCAAAGAGATTTCGACCTCTGATCAAATGTCCTGGGATTTGCAAAGCCATGGACCTGCTTTTACAAGCCTCAGCCCCATTCAATTCTTACACTGTGCTTAATAAGGTCTGCAGCCCTTCTTTGGTCATAAAGTGCTGGATAGTGGCCTCTTTTTTTTCTGCCTTGAGATGAATGAAGTGTTTTTTAGTATGATAGAAGCACAAATACAAATCTGAAAGAGAAAACCCTTAATCTTATTCTTATAGTTGAGTAACCATTAACCTTTCCTCCTCTTCTCCCCAAAATGCCAATTTGTATATAAAAACAAGCTCCAGGACTTAGACCTTGGGTGGCAGTTTTAAGTCTAAAATCAATTTTTGAGTTATAAACCCTCTGAAAATAGGGGTTTATAATGGAACCACTGACAGACCCTTAACTACAGCGGCGCTAGCGGGCACCACTATAATATAAGAATAAAACTAAATTACATCACTTGTCATCATTAAGAAAAATTTTCATCTCAGTTCTTCATTTGAAAAGCACTATAGTTAATGAATGATTACTGAGCCATGACACCTAAATGACTAAAATATAGGAATTATACTGAGGTCAACTCAAGTATTTTTTAAACCATGAAATTAAGGGATCTATTCACTGTGCTATAGGATACCAGTCCTGGCTGTTAGGCTCCCTTTGAGCATCAGGGAATGGTATGTATTTCTATGTTGGAGATTAGGGCCCCATGCAAATTTAAGAGGTGAACACATGACTGCCCAAGAGTGACCAAGTATGGGGTTCTCCTCTGCCTTCATACATGTTTCCTTCAGCATCTGTTTTCTTTGGGCTCTCCTGCAGGTAACTAACTTGAAGATGGAGACTATTTTATGGCAATACAAGAAAATTCTTCTTTGAAAAAATTATATTTAATTATTCAACAGGAAGTCCAGTAACTTAAATTTAGTACGCATTTAAGTACACCTGATCCTTTTACCAAGACACTTAAAAAGAAAGGCATTTTAAGGAGAGCTGACAGTACTGTAGTATCATGCACTGCACTGAGAGTTCTTAACCACATCCCTTATATATTGTGTGATATTTGAATTAAGAACAAAATAGCATTTTTATCCATGTTTCTTTATCCATGAACGTTTTAAAGGTAAATAGAAAGAACCAGCTGTAAAAAAACCTACAGAGAAATGTAAATATTGCTTGCACATGCAGGGTTTTCTAAATTTGGAGCCATTTTACTCATCCTTCTAACTAGGAAAATGGACATGCTCCTGAGAGCCAAAATTATTTCAATTGCTCATACAACAGGAAGAAATGAAAGGCAGCAGGTAAAGGTATGAAACAATGGAAAAGGAGGCAATTTTCATCACTGCCATGCAAAGATTCTACCTCTGTGATACCTCCCCAGTGCACCTACTTTGCTCATGTTCTCACAGCACTGAGCCTGAGCCCTGCTGATCATGAAGATTTGTCTAACACTTGAAAAAATGCCAAAACTGTGAAGAAAGTACGCAGTGCCTCTGAGATTATAGCTCCAGGGATATGTTATCAGTCCTGGTCCTTAAGCCCAGAACCCACATTTGCCTAATGTTTCACTGAGCTTCAGGCAAATGATGACAACCAACTTCAGATTCTCAATTGCTTCAAGCACGAGCAGTAGTTGCAGTGTTTATTGCTTTAACCTCAATTATTTTACCTTTTGTGGGGGAAAAAGGGCAGGGGGACACACAGAGGACTGGAGGGTGCAGAGGGGAGGGCAGCACAAGCAGAAAAAACCTATCCAGCAAATAGTGACTGAACTACATTTATCCATTTTTGTCCATGTCAAATTTTAAATGCACACATTTCCCAATAAAGGACTTCCAAATGCTACTTTAAGAACATTTTTGTTCCCAATGAGGAAAACTCTTACTAAGTCTTGGAGCTGGTGAAAGTGTAAGCTGAAGTGAAGGTTACCAAATTGAAAATGATGAATGTAGACTGCATGTTAATTGTCACCCAGCTAGTTTGCTCATGTTGGTCACATGGCTAGTGACAGTCAGATGCTGATGGAGTCTGACCTGTTCTAAAAAGCTGGCATTTTCAAAAAAAAATCAGATAGAAGCTATCTCTGCAGCCTGTGGAAAAAGAAAAGGGGAGAAAGGGGCTCCTGACAGCTCAAGCAGAGGAGGAAAATTAGAAAGGAAAGCCAGTACCAATACCATATGGGCTCATAGCTCATCAGGACAGCTGGCAAGAAACATTGCTCTTCTCTTCTTTACTTCCAGGGCTGTGATACATTTCTTTATATGGCTATCAATAATGCTGAATGATTAATGCTAATGATTTATGTTAATTTCATTATAAGCTTTATTTGTTGCCCAGTGTTGAATTAAGCCTGTCAAATCATCCTTTTCCACATTGCTAAAGAATCTTAAAACGCAGAGCTAAATATAACATCTGATCATTAATATGTTAATGCACCTGTTTCATATATAGACCAGGAAAACAAGAAAGTGGCTATTTTAAGATTATTCTGAGAGCAGTGGTTAAGGAATCTTAGATCTACTTGCAGCCAATTACTTACAGGACACAGTGCCATTTAACATTTTCTTCCTGCAACTCTTAAAAAAACCCATGAAAATATTATCCCCTGATAGCAGATTGCAGAACACCATGTCACCATTCTTAAACAGCAATTAATACATGTGTACCTTCCAGTGAGCAACCCAGCCCCTGCTGAGACACCCATTTTCTATCATTCTACATTAAGTTACCCCTGGTGGTCCAAAACAAGTAGGAAGGGGACAAAATAAAGAGGATAGTATATAATGTTAAATCTATCCCTAGGATCTACCCAGAAATGCCTCTTCCTGTTCAGACTGTGTTCTTCTACATTTTATGGAGGAACACCATCAGCCCCTAACTCTTCCTTTAGTATTCTTGGCCAACATTCCAGAAGCTCTAATCCCACTCCCTCTCTTCCTTGGAGTCCATTTCAGTTAAAACCAGCTCATTTTCCTCTACCAGAGATCCAGGCACAGGCCCCACACCTGAGTATCCACAGGGTGCTAAATCAGCCCTGGGCAATTCCCTCTTCACTCCCCTGCAGGGACCAACCTAATCCTGTTATGGGCAGGGGAGAGAATCTTCCAGATCCCAGCAGGGACAGCAGCACTCACAACAGCCTAAGGACCTCCTGGCACACGCCAGGGGGGACAGGACCAAGGTTTGGATACCCCTCACCACGTGCTCAGCAAGTAAAGCCTGCACTGTACCCCCAAGAAACCTTTTGGGACAAGATCAGGGACATCGAAGCCAACAGCATCCTTCTCCTCCTGGCATGAAGTCAACAGAGTCACAAAATGGGGGAAGAGGGAGAGAAGCATTTTTTATCCTGTTCTAAGGCTCTAAAATATTTTTCAAAGTTGAAGCATGTCAGGTATAATTTTTCCTCATATTTTTCCTGCCATATCTATTACAGTACCACCTTTCACCTGTACAAGGTCTCCCTGTACAAGGAATGAAAATCACTTCTAAAATAATGTTTTCTAGTCCTTAAATCTGGCTGGGCTTCCTACTTAAAAGTTTACTTACATCTTTTAAATTGTTACTTTACTTACGTATTTATTAATAAATTTCTCTGATAAACAGCTGGAAATAGAGACAGTAACTATAAAAATTTCTTTTAATTTCATCTACAGACCACACTGCTGAACAATTTTCACTAATAGAATTGTTTGGTCCTCTGAGGCTGGACAAAAGAAACCAGTTGGATGACAACTACTTAAATGGAAAACGTTCTTTGTTTAAGTGGATATCAGGTGCAAGATTTTGCACTTGACCAAATGTTCTGTGGAACTCGGGAGAAAAGAAAAAAGGTTTTGCAAAAACTAACACAGAATTTTGACCTTAATACTAGGAATTGAAATCTGAGCTCTTGCGAAGTTCCAGATGTTTGCCTGAAGTTTCATTGACTTTTGAGCCTGCTCTTGATGTTCTTGACTCTACATATCTTTCATTAAATTTCCCAGAATTTTAAAGGAGGGCAAGTTGGGGGGGAACACAAAAAGGATTGGTCTCTGAGGATCCTGTTTGATCCACTGTACAGACACACTGAGATAAAATGGCTTGACTACAGTCTATGAGATCTCTCTCATAGACTCTGTCAACCTCAAAGCCATAAAGTACAAGTTATAGATATTATATTCATAAACCTTAATTACAAAACTTAAGAAAAACACGTCAATTTTTAACAGCTTGAGCTTTTTTATTTTTCTCTCTTGAAATATACTACTTGCAGCTTTAAAACTACAGCATATCAGTTTTGTACAAAAAGGAAAATATTGTATTTGTTGCTCCTCCTTTTTATGATGAAATTACAGTTCTACCAGTTGGTCTGGGCTATACAGCTAACAAATGTCAAAATGTATGGACCAAACCATTTATCAAATAATCTACTGTGAATAGATAGGCACTATCAGCAATCTGGTATTGATCTTTACAGGCTACTCTATTGTTCATCTGAGCATCCACAATGCCAGCAAGAATTAATGAAAGAAGCAAAACAATGCATACCAAGCACACAACTTGTTTTACTTTTTTTGCTTTAAGTTTGGTAAAATTGATGTAGTTATCAGAAATACATTACTATAAACCAGTATGCAGGCAGGATAGGATATGTGATGGAAATATCACCTCCCAAGCATTAACTTCTGCAGACTTACAGTATATTTACTCCTAGATTAGTGTAGCCTACTTACAGTTGAGATCTAGCACGATAAATTCCTTGCAGTGTTACACTGGCATTCACTAGAGCTGAGACTGAGATGGCACTTTCATTAAAAGCTCCATTTCAGGGCATGTTTAATGTCTTGGACATTTCAAATTGCATCTGGCTGAATCTTGGCATACAGCTTGTCAGTCCAGATGCACAGTTTTTGTTTGTTTTTCTTACAGAAAATCATATAAATTGGTTGTGACATTCATGAGTTCCATTGTGACTAAAAATATTAAACATTAGTATTTGGGGAACAGGTTTTTTAAAAGGAAAACACAAGCACTTATTCCTTTTTCAAATTTACCTACATGCTTGCTCCCATGCTGCCTTCCATAACAAAAACCCACAGGTCCAGCACATAATTCTCCTTCAAATTTTCCTTTGAAATGCTCTGCTAAGGAGATGCTGTTTCACATATTAGATTTTGATTTATATTGTTAAGAACTGAGATTACCAACCCACAACACACAATTTAAGCTACTGATGTTACTGCTGTTTTCTGTTCACTGGCTGCTGTATGAGTAGCACAACAGGGGCAATGGGATGAAGAGCAAAGAAACTGTGACCAAACAGAGCCAACAATTATCTCCAGTGAATCTCCTTCCAAATGAGTACAGCTAACACCACCTACACAGCACAAAGCAACCATAAAGTGCAAAAAATCCAGTCTTTTTTGCAGGGCTCAGGAGTTTAGGTCTGTTTCCCAAACCTCTGCCCCATGTAATCAAAACTCATCTTCCATCTCCTGATTCCTACATTTCTCATTGCTGCCCTCCCACCTCCCTTTTCAAAGGTATTTATTGGATGGTCAGGGCACTGACTTCACCGTAGAGAAATATGGAGTAGAAATACGAAGAAGCAAGAGGAAGTTGCACAGCAAACATGCCTGAAACTCAAAAATCACTGTTCTGGACATTGTCAATACAATTTGTAGACTGGATGATGTTCTTTCCTGAGGTCCTACTCTAACAAACAAGATTTTAGCAGCACTAATCTTGTTGACACTTTCATATTGAAGAATCCATCATGTTTGTTATTGCATATGAGCGTCCCTCACCATGAGCTTCCAAGTTTGACAAGCTCAATTCCACAAAGCACATATATGTTTGGGAAATAGCCAGGTGCTCTGAAGTACTCTCCTATGAGCTGGAGGATAATGGCAAGTCTGAGGAATAAAACAAAATATGATATTACTATTGACAGGGGCCTCTGCTAACACAGTGTTTTCTGGGGATTGTGCATTTCTGAAATGTTTCCTGTTAATTAACTCCAGGATACTTAGGAGTTGGAGGTTTTGCCCAAGTTCTGTTTAAGATCTTACTAATTTTCAGTGATTAGCATTAAGTTTAAGTATGTCAGCATTTCCATTATAAACCACATTCTCAGGGGTTTATTAAATTATTGGAAAAAAATTATTCTGAGGTAGAACTCAATACTTAGGGGTAAATTTTCAAAGTGCAGCATGCAGTTTTAGCTCCTGATCTCTGAACAAAGTCAATAAGAAGCTGCAGAGCTGCACCCCTAGTCAATGCTTTGAAATTTTACTTCAAAGTCTCACCCCAGGAACAAATTCTGTCACACACACACAAAAATCAATTTGACCTCTTTAAATCTGAAGAATGCCTACTATTCATGTACTGTAGCTGCTAATCATAAAAACTTTCACTCTTTCCTAAATCTGCCCAGCCAATCATAAGCAACAACTTTTGGGAAAAGGGAAGAAGGCTTAGAAAGGGTATAAATACTGTAAGGGCAAAAAAATTGTTGTTGCTTTAACCAGAGTAATTACAGACTGCCATGTTTGCAGCCAGCTCTGCACACAAAAAAAAGAGAAAAAAAGTAGCAGTGCATTTGTTTAGACATCAACATGACTACACTCAACTGAACTTATTAAATGCTACATCAATAACCAAGAAAGATGATCCTTTTCTACTGCCAAGAAAATGACCAGGAAAATGACTCTAACCCAGTAAAATGGTAGACATCTTACACTGAGAGATTTGAAGGGGAATATGTTGAATATAAAGATGACTAGTGTTGTGGCATTGAAGAAAAAACATAATTTTTCATTGACGTAAGGCAGCAGAGCTGGAAAGAACACAAATACAACAGTAGATCCATTAACCACACGACAAGAAATAGTGTTCACATCGACTCACTAAACTGTTTTTGATTCTTTAGTACCAACATGCAGAACAATCCTTACATTATGTTGCCAAGGAAAACCCAGAATGCATTTATTTCATAATGCAGCTTTCTTCCATTATCATAATAGAGCCATCATAGTTGTTGCAAACACTGTATGGCCTCAAACACCTAAACACAGCCATTAAATTGGACATTTTTTAAGAGGAGGACATTTTAAGCCTCCCCAGAGAATTGTGTTGCCTGGCAAACTCTCAGCAGGAACCATCTATTACTGCAAAAGCTTGCTTACATGTGAGGGAGGAGGAAATGATCTCAGCTAACAAAGGGGACCTATTTGGGACCATGACCAGGGAGTGAAGGTTACCCCAAGGCCATTAAAGCCAACCCCATGCACTGACACAGGACCTCAGGTGGGTTTTAAGCTGAGCTGTTGGGTTTAGGAAGTTTGCATCCATCCTTGGCAAGGGATTTCTCTCTTCCATGATGGCAAATTCCAGCTTAATCTGGGTTTTTGTCTCGAAGCCCCATCTCACCTGCTCTCAACACTTCAGCTTTGTGCACAAAGAGAACAAGGTTGCATTGCAGGAGGGAAATACAAGAGAGTAGAGCACCTAAGACACTCAACTCACAGCTTTGTAAAGTACTGCCCTCTCCAAAAACAAAGGGTAAAAAACCCGACTTTTTTAATCACTGTGGTGCTTATTGATCAGAGTATCAAGTCAGAGACAGACACTTTCTGATTTTTGGCTGAAAAATCAGGAATAACTGCTTGATGTTCTTTGTTGTAATCTCCATGCTTAGTAAGTCTTTTGCTTTTTCATTAATAGTACCAATACAGTGATTATTCTTAACATATTGTATTAGATTAATATATTATTATATTTTTCATTAATAGCATCAATACATGGCTGGAATATCACTTGCTGCTACCCTGCCAATTACCTGCTACCTATTAGAAAGAGCTAAGAAGGACTAACCAGGAGTTAAAGCTATTTCATATCCATTTAATTTAAAGTATTATTCATTTCATGATTATTTGTTTCCGTGTGTAATAAAAGTAAGAAGCACAGAGACACCTTTCTTTCACCCAGCTCTTTATATCAAGAAAGCTTTGAGACAAATAAAACTATTAATGCTGGATTAAAATATCACACTTGCATTGATCAGTGTTCCAGCTTTTTCGTGAGTGGTTTTTTGTTCTCATTTTGGCTACATTTTAGGATTCATAAAATCTGACAATGAATTCTCCTCTGAAGGAGCAATAAAAATATTTCTTTTAATTTCACCTAAACAGTATTTGCACCAATATGCTGCTTGTACTGAATCTGCATAACCAATACTACAATATATCTTAGTGTAATTTGCACAAATAATTAAATGTGAAAAGTGTGCCATGGCAAACCACATTATCACATGCAGTTCACAATTAACTCTATTAATGCTGACCCATCAGCAGTGCAGAATCTCACTGTTTGCTAGAAATGGNAAAAAAAAAAAAAAAGAATTATCTAACAATGAGAAATATGTTTTATTTTGTTAAGAATTTAACATTATTTTAGAATTTCTTAGAAGTCACTTTCCTTCGTGTCAACATTATCTTCATCCCAAGGGACAGCAGTTTGCTACAAACTTCTGCAATGTCAGAGCCTAATTAAATAAAAACACCTCTTCAGTTGGGACTGAATAGGTTTTATGCCATGTCCCAATTAACTCAGCTGTATTTTCTGGATCAGCACCTTCTCCACCAGCTCAGGAACAGAGAAACCCTCACAGACCTCAGAGCTGCAAAGCATTGTACCAGATTAAGAGAGCATTATCTTATTTGCCCTTAACATAAATATGCCCAAAAGCAATGCATCAAAACTATACAGACACATTCCCTCAGTGTCCATGCACAGCACTATGTGGGAAAACACCAACATCATCAAAAATAGTACCAGTACCATAGGACACACATTTAAAACGTAGCTTATATATTTTTAGATTAATAATACTTGTTATGACAACACCTGAAGCACAACTTCTGTTTGTAAAACTACCTAACACCACTATAAATATATTTATTGGAGGCACAATATTAATTTGACAGTTTGGGATAAGGACAGGGATAGCGTGGCTGAGTGCCTGTTAAAAGTAGGCTTGGCAGTTGGTTGTAGAAAATATTGTACATTCAGTCCCTAGGAACAGAATTCCAACATCACTCCTAAAGTACAGCTGAAAGAGGGAGCAGGTGCTCTCGACAGCCCTTAGCTGGGAAAAGCACACACTCCTAGCCCAGATTGCTGATCCACGTGCTTGTATTGTACCAACAGCAGCAATCTGCCAGCAGCCATAGTGTGGTGGGTAACTGACATTTTAAAAATTATAGGGTACAGAATCGTGACCAAAAAAAAANTCCTGGAAAATACCAGAGCTGCTGCACATCTTTCCATTATACTTTGCCATTCTTGGGAAAACTTATTTGTCCTCATAATTCCCTCCCAGGCACACTAATCCTTTGTGCTCTGACACACTGACCAGATCTGTTTTCTGGAGCCAGTCAATATTTCTGTGGCTTGGTGCTAGAAA
>VZTR01029168.1:403535-422437 GCA_013400775.1 Chaetops frenatus | reverse complement strand
AACAACAAAAAACAAAAAAACACTACCCCACAAACTCCGGCTAAACTTTTCCAGTGAGATTCATCCTGAGCCCTGATACCTGTCTGTTGCCAGGGTTTTTCCTCTGTCTCCCCTCACTCTCCTTCACTCACCCAGACCCTGAAAGGGAGGCAGCTGTACCTGGCACACCCCATTACTGCAGGTGCCTGTCATCATCACCTACCAGCTCTCCACTGGCATTTATTGTATGAAGCAGTTGTAGTAGCTGTAGGCAATTAAGGAGGACCACTCTGATGTGACCAATAATCACTACAGAACTCATGTTACACTAGAAAAAGGTCCCTTTTTCTCCTCACTTCTTAAGCTTGACTCAGCACAAGCAGCTGACTTGCTTGCTTCTTTTTATTCCATACTCTGCACTTGCAACACTCTGGATCCAAACTAGTTCCAGTCATTTTTAATGCAACACCTGTGTACAGTGAAGCTACACTCTGAGAAAACAATAAAAAAATGTACACATTCTTTANCTTGTACTTACTCACAAGTAAAGATTATTCTCAGCTTTGAGACAACTTCAGTTTTGTTTTTGAAAGTATTAATCTTCCATTTTCACTAATACAAACACCCCAGGGTGCATTCTAAACTTGGGCACCTTGGCACTGCAGGAAGTACAAATTCATCTCCTGTTGCATCTGGACACTCATTGCAGTAACTCCTGCCAAAACACAACTGTAAAAAGCACAAGTGGGAAAGAATCACATGCTGAGCATTTGTCTCTGTGGGTTCTCAATCCAGGGAGGGAGTGCTCCAGCCTGCTCTGACTTCCCTCTGCAGAAGCTGGGCACATGTTCTCTACTACAGACACCAAATGATCCCTGTTTTCTCTCTAGGGAAAGTATCCCCCCAACAGGAACTGCGGGGCCAAATGAAAGATAATCCAGACACACATCTCAGAAAACACACTTAGACCGAAGATGTATTAACTTCAGGGCAAGGAAAACACTTGTTCTAATAAACCAATAACCACACTGTAAACATTTCATACCTGTTTTGAAAGCTGAAACAGAAGGGTCATTGCTAACAAAATACACACACCCATTCTTCAAGTGTACACTAGAAAAGTGTTTATATGGTTCATTAACTATTGTTACACAAAAAGAAGGCACTACTAGTTATTCAGCAACATATAAGAGACCTTTTCAGAAACCATTTGTACATTTCAGATTTTCTTGGAATTACAGAGATGTAACAACACACTCAATTGTGTTTTGAGTTGTTGGGATTTTGTTTTTCGTGTTTACCAGGAAAAATTAGAGGTTCATTCATTAAATCACAGGATACTAGACACTGGAAATGGAATAGGTCACTAAGGGTCAAGTATTATTTTTAACCATAACTCAAACATTGTCCCTGGAGTAGGTCTGAATGATATGTGAAACAGTCCAGTAATGAGTGTTATCACTTAATTTGGCATTCTTGTTTGAAATTCACTTCAAAGCCTCTCTGTGAGTTGAAATAGCTCAAAATGTCTTTGAAACATACTATTACTACAATAATAAGCAATTTAATAACAGCAGAAAATTGTACTTTTCTTTCTGATAAGTTTGAACTAATTGAAATACTGAAAATAATTTTGGAGCACCAGAAAAATCAGTAAATATTTCAGCTTCCACAGAGAGATGCAAGGCAAGACAGTTCAGTTTTATAACTCAGACCTACACCTAAAAAGATCTGTGAGTTTAAAGAAACATACTGCAAGTCTGGCTTTTTACAGGGCTCATTTAATTGAATGCACATACTGAGAAACAGCTTAAAAATTTCACTGCACTTCTCATTTCATGGCAAAATTCCACTGATTAGAAAAAGCTATTTACTGTTCTAACATACCTAGCCCTTCAACTATATTTAGAACTGATCTGGGGCTGCAGAAATAGAACTGATCAAAGACTAAACACAGTGGTGTCTCAGGGTCTTGCAATATTGTTCATTTCATTTTTAAAGTCCTTATTCAAAACAACACCACACGTCCCCAGCGCATCATTATGTCATGCAATAACTTCATTTACTCAGAGGAGTTATTGCACCTCTTCCCTGCTTTCAGGCAGAGGTCACTCTTATCAAAGAAGGCAAAATAGTAGAGTTTACAGATCTTTAGTGCATAAAGGCACAAAGAAAAGAATATGAATGTGTAGATTTACTTCAGCTCCTTTGAACACAGCAAGAGCTATAGCTAGAAGGCAGTAAGCTTAAAGCAATTGATAAATTATTAGGAAAGAGATGAAAATTTGTCTTTCACAGCAGTTTTCCAGTGACTTTAACTTTTAGATTCTTTGCACTTCTGGTCACAGAGTGTCCAGTCTGGCTCCAAGGCCATGGCTATCCTAACTCAGCAAAGCAAATTTCACAAACTAGCTACCCAGATCCATTCCTACTCCCCATCAGGTGAGCTGATCTTAAAAGATCTTAATTATTTACAGGTGAAACTTTCTCAGCCAGTCCAAGTCCAGGTACAGGCTGTACTGTGCTTGGTGTGTGGTTTGAACAAGAATTTTGTTAATACTTACTTAAAAAATATTTTAAAACTTTTCTTCAGTGAGCGGCAATTTAAGATTTGTCCTACTTAAACATTTTCGCATGTCACACTAATCTGTATACAAGCTCCCCTCATAAAACAGAATACACATTAAGATACAGTTTCAGCACACCTGAGGATTTGGTGATAGAAGGAACTCTACATGAAATAAAGACAGCTCCTCAGTCCCTTCCCTCCATTAGAATAAAGCCCCCAAGGTGCTTTTCTAGAGCAGAATTCTCAAGATCTATCTACTGCTGTGTTGGAACAGCAATTTCCAAGCACCTCCAATCTGGGGTTCAAGCAAAATAATCCTGAGCATCTCCACATCCCTTCTTGGGGTGCTAGCATTGGCCAAGCTCTTCCATTGCCTTCCTGTGCGTGTTATCTGTGCCTTTATCTTTCCCTCCCTTTATTTTGCTTTATCTATTTTTGACAGTAGTGACTAGCCCAGTATAACAGCATTATATAAGCTTTTTACAGTGCCATGTTTTGCTTTACAGAGTGAGCATAAATGAGGAAACACTAAGTTAAACTCTGACAGCCAATGCTGGATGTATCAGCTTGGCCTATAAATAAGCACTGATCACCTCCATTTTATTGAACTCATTTTCCAGGCAAGCAAAGACCACGAGATTCCTCTGCAAATTTTCCCTTTACACTCTCCAGCAGTGCTGCTGGGTGTCAGCTCCGACAGATTTATAGCCTATTCATTCATGGGAACAAAAACCCTGCCAGGGCTGGTCATGGAACACGCAGTAGCAGTTAGTTCAGAAGATAACAGCTGCAATACCTCACTTCCTTATTCAGCACTCTATAGCACACACTACTTGGGAGATAATAAATGCTTCTTGTTTGTATTTCTTGAGTAATATCAGAGCAAAGGGTCTGCATTACAACAGTATGAAGTGGCACTGCAACACAGGGGGATTAATCAGTGCTTTCAGTGTATTTGTTCCTTCTCTGCCTTCATGGTTTTATAACTGACATTAAAAAAAAAAAAAAGTTGCTCTGCACTGTTTTTACATACTGTCACTTTGAGAGATAGTCAAATATCTAATTTTTTTAATTAGTGCCTGCTTAATTTAAAAGCTTGCTTTGAGTTATTTCAAATTCTGAGGTCTTAAAACATGCAGTTCTTCAACACCAAGAGATGTTCCACTCTCAATTAACCAGTTATTTTCCCTTCTGTTCAGAGCCAAAAAACTAGAGCAAACCTAGAGTTTAATCAATCTGCCAGATTCCTTGCACCATTTTGAAAAAGCAAACTTTAAAGTGTAATGGTAATACTCTCCAGCTGCAATAAGATGTGGTATCAGAGAGAAGATACCAGGCTGAGACCAACACTGCTGCTTTTGGAGGGGCTGCTCACAGCCATCAGTGTTGGAGAGGAGCTCTCATGTTTGGGTTAAAAGATGAGTGTTGAAGCCATGCACAGTTGCCTCGTTGCAGACAATCAAAACCTTCAAACCTTTTCCCAAATGTGTCTGCTGCAGCTGCAGCTCCCCTTCCTCTGCAGCAACCTCTGTCCCTCTGAATAAAGCACGATGGAATTACAGCAGCTCTGATCAAAGCACCATGGGCTGAGATCAAGACCCATTTATGTGCAACTAATGCATATTTTCATGGTCCCTTTGAAGGGGATACTTCAGTGACATTAAAACCAAAATGAACTTTTATCAATTTCTGATTTTCATCTTTTTACTCTCTATTGCAAAATAATGTTTAAATAGAGCCCTGAAATGAAATCTTAATTACATTAAAATCGGTTCTGACTGAGTATTTTTTAGCCTTGAGCATAATACTCAGTTCTTACAGCTGGCTCAGGAGATCAGAACTTCTCATCTCAGAGAGAATTTTCAACTTCAGTCTTTCAGAACCACAGTGCCCAAAACTAAGCATATGGGGGTGGGTTTGTGCTTTACCTTAAAAAAATGCATAGCAATCTCTAAAATAGTGGTGCAGACCAAAAGCATTTACGATTTGAGTTTCTTACAAGCTTTTTACTGAATTCATGGTCCATTGTCCCAGTTTTTAGTTTGATCTAATGTACCCACATACCCTGGCAAACAGAGGAGCAGATTTACTGTAAATGTGGGAAATACAGGAATGATCACAAATCATGATATTAAAAAAAAACANGGCAAGTCCGTGCCCCAGTGGGGCCTTCCAGATTCAGCTCTGAAGCTCCCTGTTTCAGACACTCAGCCCACAGGATGCACAGAAAATGTGACATCTCTTCTTGTAACTACAATCCTTGCTGATCAATCACATTTTATGGTGTGGCCTCTGGCTCAGCTCATAATACTGGAGAGGAGCAAGAGAAGCAGTTTAAAATTTTGCTATTTTAATACTCCTTCCTAATTGTAAGTGGCACGGGGGGAAGAAAAAATAGCAAAAAACTGAACAACAAACCCAAACTTCAACTGTGCTCAGGTTTACAACATCTGTGCTTTTCCCATTGGGTGTGGAAGAAAGGAAGGGAGAAAATTCTTTCTGCATTGAAAGTGAGGAAAAAATGTAAGAAACTAACCACTCACATGATTCATCCTTGCATTGTCCTGTCCCAGCAATATAAATCTAAAAATACATACATATTTAATTGTACAATATTGATAAAGAAGCTTTTATGAAGCAGGGTTATTTTATCTGTTTAAAATTACCTAATCCCTGCTGTAAAAACTATATTTTTTCCCCCACTCAACACAGAAATACATCCATTCTTATAATTGTTCTTTTCTTTCAAATCACCTAATATAACAAATGCTGGAAGACATTATAGTGCATCTGCTAAGCAGCCTCTTTATGAGTGGAGGCTTCAATGCCTTAATGGGGAAATTGCCTGATTTAAGTAAATCATGTCACCTCCACCCAAGTAATCATATTTGTTGCAGACTTCTGCTGACCTTATCTCTCCAGCAAAAACAAAAACACATTTACATTTTCAGCTTGAGATATTTGGTTCAAACGATTTACAAACAGGTTGTAATGAAAACTAATTTTAGCCTACTCCAAAGACACTATTTAAGTTCTCTGTTGATAGTGTTTACAGATACACAATTATTGGTTACTTTCATTTAAATAGAAGCAGCAGGTTTTTGCATAAAGCAAGCAAGAAAGTTGCAAGATCATTTCTTTATACATTACTACATTTTGAAAATGTTTGTTGCAGGGGAAGGAATTGAACATCTAAAAAGCTAAACAAAAGCTATATGTGTGTATTTTCTACAATAAGAGATTCTAGGGGGTTTTTGCATATATTGTTTTCCCCCCTGCTTCATGCAGGATATCCTTGTGGAAGCAACCTCCCACAGCATTATCTGCAAAACTACTTTTCCATGTGAAATGTTCCAAAATAAAGCTAGTTAACTAGTCTTGGGAAATTTCAGGCAAGTTTCAAACAACAAAAAAGATAACCAATTCTTTTTACCCTAGTTACTTCTCCCATTTAGTTGCAAAAGCCACACTGCTGCCATCACAGGGGCTGAGGCTGGACTTTCCCAGAACACAGTACAGAGACAGCACAACAATGCACAGTGCCCTCCAGACTTCAGCCTTTTCACCTCAAATGAATTTATTCTTTATTCTTCCTTTTCTCTTGGTCATGGATTTTCCAGCAATGTAAACAAAACTTTAACCTCAAGCTAACCAACATTCTTCTATCTCCAAATCTGGTGCAAAAAAGAGAAATAGGGCAGGGGGTTGGAGGTGGAGAGAAAAACCCAGGAAACTCAGAAGAAATTACAACCTTCTTGCATGGTTGTAACTTGTGTGCAAATTCTAGAGACATGAGACCACAGGAACTATTCAATAATCTCACCTGATGGGATACAACAGAGATTCAAAAGCTTCATTCAGCTGCTTCCATAATAAGAGCACCCTCTCAGTGCTATGAAGAGCTACAGAGACCTATTGAAACTTGTGTAGGTCTGGAGAACTTCACAGTTCTTTACAGACCCTAATAATTTCAATTTTAAAACAAATCTTATATCACTTCACTTTTAATAAGCAGAATACAGTTTTAAGTACTGATAGGCTGAGATGGTTTGCCTTGGGTTTATATACCCCCCCCACATGTAATTTCAAATTTGAGGTACAAAAGTGAAATTTGAGGAAATCAGACATTGTTTCCCCCTACATACAGGCCAAATGAGAATCAGAGACCCAGTGGCTTTTTTCCATTATATTAAGAAATATATGCTTGGATCATAATCCAATCTTTTCTTCCTTTTGAAACCTATTTTCTGTGTTTCAAAACAAACACCTTTTTTTGTTGTTGTTATTTCACAGAGACATTGGCATTCACCATTTTTTAATAAGACAAAAAAATTAAATCTCTTCTATAAGAAACCCATAAGGCAAAATTTACACATTGCAGCCTGTAAATTTAAAGTGAAAGGATGATGTATAACCTCCCATTTACTCATATTGATGTTTAAAATGACCTAAATAAGTAGCAGAGGGTCCTTCAGAAAGGCTTGCTTTATTTAATTCCTTCTTCAGCTAAAAGGATGAAGTCTCATGAGTTGTTCTAGGGGATACTATTTCTTCTCACTAAGAATATTCATTAGAAGTAAAAAGGAAACTAAAAAAAGAGCAACTAAGCAAAACTCAACATTTTGCTTTAGCTTCATATCCTTTGTGCAGGGCTTTCTCCATTACAATTCCCTTTCAAGCACTTACAAAAAGATTGGCTTGTCCTGAGTTGTTACAGAAAAATCAAAAGAAGGGGGTGTGAAAAAGCTTCCACAGGCAGTAAACATAAAGGTGATAATAGAAGCAATACAAAGGTGATAATTGACCTCACTGGTCAATTTAGACTAAAATTCTTTCTCTGGTACTTGCTTATACAAAACATTTCATGTTTATAAAAGTTCTTAATATGTCATAATACAATAGAAAAAAACCTTTTCCTATGTATTTCATTACTTTCCAATGAGGAATGATACCAAAAGATTTCTTGGAAATTTACAGTAACAACTCCAGGTCTTCTTGTTACCTACCTGAAAGGTCTAAAACATCTACTAAAACAGTAGTCCCACATGAGTTCTGGCAAAGGGTTCCTGTAATTCTAACTATGAGAAGAATTTTCATCCCATTATCCTCTCCTGTTTTATACCCTTTTCCCAGTTTATTGCATATCATTTGTTTCACACAACCAGGGCCTCATTGCCCCAGGTACCTTGAACAAACATAAGCTGAGTGCCTTTTCAGTGTTGTTTTGTTGCATTTTTTTTCCCAAATTCTTGCAATTTTGCATGAAATCCTCTTTCCCAGGGCTTTGAGCCCCTAAAAGTGTAGGTACAACATAGTTTTAAAAGAAGTCTTCCAAGTTTTGAACACAATGTATCAATTCTAAAATACACTCACCCATTGACTAAATTTGCCTGTTTTCATTCTCTTCTCCTTAAGCCTTCTTTCTCCTATGGATGACAGATTTTGCCACATTTTCATAGCTACTGTAAAAGCCCTGTCCTTCAAAAGACAACATTTTAGTAATTTCACCTTTAGCAAAGAGCCTGGGTTAGCAGCTTCATCAAATATCAACCTGTAGTTGACACAACATGACACAACCCCTCTAAGTAACTCAGCATGTCTGTAGAGGAAGCTTGTTTTGATATTGTTTAGTAAAAAAACAACTTCAAGAGTCAAGCATGGGATTGAAGAATGTTAAAAATAATAATAATAAATATAATGGCTAGGGGTGGAAGGGACCTTAAAGGTCATCACATCATTGCTTATGTGCATNTTACTTATGTGCATTTGTTCTGATAAAGGGTTTTGGTAAGATACTGTTTGAGACTAAAAGACAGTCATTGGTACACTGCACAAACAGCAAAATTGATACCATGCAAAGATAATTCATGTCCAATTGGGATTGCTGCCAACAGAGGGTGGAGCAACTCACTGAGGAAAATAATCCAATAACCATTCCTAATTCCAAGAATATGCCTTTTTCCAGAAATCAGCACCTTCATTCAAAGGCAGCCCAACTTTCTATATAGTTTCCAAACTACAGTCTCCACCCTCTGCCATAGGGAAGACTTAGGTTTAAATTTTGCACTGTCAAAAGGAAACTTTTTTTATATATATAGTATTTCTATGCCTTCTGACCAGACAGCTCAATGTTATTACTGTTATTTCAGTTATGTGAAGACATCTGAAGTTCTCTTGTCATCTATTCAGCAGTTTTTCCTGCCTCCCTCCTCCCCCTCTCCTTTGTGGTGTTGTCTATAGCTCCCCTTTCACAATAAATTCATGTAAAGATGATGGTGAAACTCTCCTGCTCACCCAGGACGTTGTTCCTGACAATTGCAATTAGTGTGTTATCAGGAGCACTGAAGGAAAAAACATCCTACAGTCCCACCATGGGTTGTTGCCTCTCCAATTGCTTATACTGTTGTTCTTGAGATCTTGTTAAAATTATACTTAATGACTGCTGTTTAGATTCGTTTATCATGAAACCTTATACACCGGTTATTCACCCATTTAGTTTGCCAACTCACTTCTGTTTCCATCCTTCTTTTCCATTAACTGCCTGTTAACAGGAGTTTTGCCTGCAGAAATAATTCATTCCTGTACACTGGCATATCTTTATTACAGAAATATATGTGTATATCACATCTGGGGGGCTTTTTTGCTGATTTATGCCAGAGGAGTACAGTTTGTGTTTTCCCCATTGTTTTTCTTCTCAATGTTTTCAGGATATTGGCTGATCAATTGCCTTCTGATCAATACAGAGATTAAATGGAAGCACACATTTCACCAATATATGTTTATTCATGCTGAATAGGACAACTATTCCCTTTGAAATATTTTCGGTTCTGCTGGTTAGAATTAAAGGCAATGGCCACAGCTTATTTTATATTCATTTTTCTAACTATTATGCACATAATTTAAAGAGAACTGTGACTATTACTTACAAGTTGGCCTATCCATTGTCATTCTGCTACCCAAGAAGTGATTTCTCACACACAAGCTCCACTCAGGCTGGTCTTACTAAGTTAGAGAGGAGGGCAGAATTCAGGGATAGCACTCACTCCCATGTACATACAATTTCACTGATGCTCATTGTGTCTATGGCCAGGACAAAAGTCTCTGAAGAACTGAGGTTTCACTGTGCCAAACCTCAAATAAACAATCCACTAAACAACGAATACTTTCCATTGGCATCTTCAAAAGTATCAAATTTTGTTTACTATCCCTTCCCTTTAACTTTTATACATGTAAAAAGCAAACAAAATTAAATTCTCCGCAGTCAAACAACACTGGCCTCCTCCCTTGTAATATTTCACCTGATTCAGTGTCCTCCAAAGCTTTTTGCAACTACAAGCATGTGTGATTGTCTAGTTTATTGATAAATTATGTCTCATTTTCTTCACATTGCCTTTCAAAGATACTGAACACTCCTCAGCCACAGCCAGGGACAAATTTCTGGGCACAACAACTTGCAGGCATGCACCTCTGCTCACCCATACATGCACTAGAGCCCCACACACTGAACTGCTGCTCTGAGCAGATGGTACCACACTCACTCAGGGAGCTTTGCCATTGTCAGGCTGTGAGCTGATAGCACTGCAGGCTTTTCCTTACAGCAGGCACTCACTCCAGAACTTAAATTTACTGAATATTATCATAAAAGGACTGCAAGCATCCAGGCAGAGAGAGGTGTATGCAGCTCAGTGCTAGCCATGAACCTCTCTCTATTATCCACATACATAAACAGGCACAGGCTGGAATTCTCTAGCTCTGAGCAGACAATAGTGCAGGGTCCATCCTCACAGCCTGTGGGCAGAGACCCTGCTTGGTGAATTCTGTCACATGGCCCAGGCTCCCTCTGCCCTTCACAGCTCCAGATTCACTTTGCCTTGACCACCCCCATCCCCAAACAAACCATCTTTCAGAATGTAACCCACAGAAAAGGGTGCTTCTGAACAAAATTATATCACAACACAGAGGGAAACTGCCTGAAAACCTTCTCCTCTCTCCCTGATGCTGCCATAGTGAATTCCCTACAAGCTGCAGCCTTCAGATGATTTGTTTGCAATGCCACCAAAAGCTCATGGGACAGGCAGGGCAAGGGACAGACTTTGACTCCTCACATGCCAAGATGAGGAAAATCGATTTCAATGCCCAAGGGAAGAAATTACTGCTAGAGAAGGTCACCCACCGCTAAAAGTTGTTCCATTATCATGAAGTCTTGGAAGGAATACTACAAAAATTAGGTAAGTGTGGAGTACAAGCTGGTGAGCTATAAATAACCTGGGGTAACGTAAAAGGCACAGAAAGAAGCTAAACTTACAACCAGGTAAGATTTACTTATGTGCATTTGTTCTGATAAAGGGTTTTGGTAAGATACTGTTTGATACTAAAAGACAGTCATTTGTACACTGCACAAACAGCAAAATTGATACCATGCAAAGATAATTCATGTCAAGTTGGGATTGCTGCCAACAGAGGGTGGAGCAACTCACTGAGGAAAATAATCCAATAACCATTCCTAATTCCAAGAATATGCCTTTTTCCAGAAATCAGCACCTTCATTCAAAGGCAGCCCAGCTTCCTACACCATTTTTAGGGGGCCAACACTGAACCACTGCTGAAAAAAGGCACAGTCTACCCCAGACACCATCGTGTGCCAATGGCCCTGCAAGCAGAAGAGAAACTGGCAGAGAAGCCACAACTCAAGAACAGCCAAACCCTGATGGTTTCATCCATGCTGTGTTTAACAGGTACACGCCCAGGCAAGCCAAGGAAAGCGCATGCAGGGTGGACACTGTCCCTGCTCTGAAAGAAAAGCTAAATATTCAAAACAAAGACCAACAGAAAAGTTCTAGGAACCATCTGACTACCCTTAGCAGAGATTCTGAGAAGGTAATTCCTTGTAAAACTCAGAATCAAATGTGGAAAGCAAAACAGCAGAGCAAGACTATAATTATCGGTAAAGTGTTAGCCCAAGCATATACAATGAAACACCCAGTACTGACAAATGTTACAAATATATTATTAATTTTTCCCAGTGTTTCATGCCTCCTTTTTTTCCTTAAAGCCTCACCTTCTGAATAATAAAATCCTAGGGAAAAAAAATAAAAGAAAAGCCATAGCTTGCTCATTTTCATAGCCTCAATTTAAAATCAGCTGCAGAGAAATCAAGATTCCAAATGTGCCTCAACATATACCAAAACAGAAAAGAAATTAGTTTTGAGACCTTATTCGTGACATATGAATGCTTGGTGAAACTGAATGTGCTAAATTAAGATTATCACTTTAAGTAAAACAAAAATTAATAGTCTGTACAACAGGAAGAGAAAATAAGGATAATGAAAACAGAAAGAAGAAAAAAACCTTTGAGGCAAAACGAAGCAAATACCCAAGACAGCATCATTACAACAGCTGAACTATTGGCATAATATCTGTAATACTTGCACAGATCCCAACTCTTTGAGGGAGGTTTCTTAGTATTTTCTCACTTTTCCTGACATCCCAGGCTAAAGTAAACAGAAACTGAATCATTTCATGCTCAACAATGACAAGAGAGTGGAAGGCAAAGGACACCAGGAGCTCTCTCAATCCTTAGGAGCAGGGAATTAATTGTCAGGGAATATTGGATAAGGTCTTGGAAGCAGCTGGAGAAACACAGGGAAGCCAGTTGGAGATGAAGCTGTTTTAGGAGACTGAACAGTCTTCTTAGTAGGCAAAATGGACCTTTGATTACAACTTCTACTTTGTGTCTGGCTGGTTTTGTGTAATTTAATTATAGCAGCACTCTCTGCATGATAAATGCTGTGTGAACTGTAATGAAGGACCAACTCTGCTGTACAAAACCTGCAGACTGACAAAGATGACAGGGTGCAGTAGCCCCAGAGCTTGGATGTTCCAGTTGGCAAGAACCTCAGTTTAGGGACAAATCAAGAGCAAACAAACCCCACCCTCTCTCCCTTACAACACCTGATAACATTTAATCATTTTTTAAAGAGATGCTGAAACAAAGTCCCTTTTGTAAGAGGGAGATGCAAACCACAGATGTCAGCAATATCTTAAACAAACCACAAATGAGAAAGTAACCTATAAATATAACCCAACAGCCAGTATACTCAATTTCAGAGCACCTTACCATCACACTTAGGAGTCTTGAACATAAAAGAACTGCAGAAAAGAATTTTGGGCCAGATCTCCAGGAGCCTCAGTAGGACTTTCAATTTAAGATGGTATCAGTATCATTGAGCATGTGATGTTTTCACATACATGTATATCTGTATCCTCATGCAAGCACAAACACAGCTTTTGCTTCCAGAAATGGTATGAGATGGCAAACATTGAAATTCTTTCCACTTTCAACATAATTGATAACTTGAACAGGTCTGAAAACAAATGAGGCTGTCCTAAGGGTAAGGTAAAGTACAATATATAAACTATTTGATAGGCAGTATTAAAAATAATACATTTATTTGAACTATGTTAGATTTTCCTCTAAAAGAGATTTAAGTCACTAGGTAATAGGCATTTCTAATTGCATTCCTCTGGTTATTGTGTTATACAAAACATAAAGCCAAGTTGAGTCAAGACTGTGACAAAATGGGTAGCACAATAGCCTGTGGATTCCATGTTATCCTGCTTTCCTATTAAATATTTTAGTCACTGACCACGTATAGTTTGCCTTCTCTTGGGAAATTAACTATTTTTTCCATAGTTACTACCACCAAATGGGGTGCACAAGACACATCAGAGAATTTATGCAACCAACATCCTTTCTCCAGCTCCACAATTGTTTTTGCACTATACATCACATTAAACCAGTGTCCCTGTAGTTCAGTGACAACAGAAAAACACAATCCCTGACACTAATAGAAGTTTTTGCCAATGGCTGTTCATACCCAGCTATGGTTTTTGTATTCCACTCCAGATTAAAACTGAAGAAAACCTAAGAGTTTTCCTTGCTTCTACATTATATTCTGAAAATGGTGCAGTAGCTTTTATCTCTTTCTGGTGCTAAGANCCCCACAAAACAGAAGTTCAAGAGCCTATCTCAAAGAGATATGACATTTTTGATTAGTCAGACTTTTTTTAGGTCAACTGAATCTAACATTGAAGCCAATGCAAAAGTATCCACTCAAACACATCCACAGTGACAAAATTATTAATCTGTTTTGAACCTACATGGTTTTTGTTCTTGAGGTATATGATTTTAGCATTCTCAAGTTAAAGTATGAACTTGTCTATTTCAACTTTTCCAATTTTAAATTCTAAATATAAAGAATTAATTTATTTTGAAGAAATACCAAGTTGATATCTACAGAAGTTCCAAAATGGTGCATTTTTTTGGATTTTCATAAGATAGAAATTGAACTGCTTTTCAAATTTTGTTACTTACTACATTAACATGTTACCCATGTATGTATTATAACTTCAAATAAAAGACTCAGAATAAAAATGAATATACAGACTTCTATTTTGAACATCACTGAGGCTTTAGGGCATAAAAATATGAGAGAAGATGACAGAAAATCCAGGACTTGTTCTGAATGTCTTTCAGACACTAACAGGTTAAAACCAATCATCTATACTATTCCCTCACAGGTTAATTCATGCATAGAGGACAGAATAATCTACTCATTTGCTCTCATGCAGCAAATTAATAGACCAAGCAGCAAGAGGCATTTGCATCTTTCCAGAACTAGCAGGCTATTTGGCCAAAAATATATATATTCCTCTTGAGAAACCACCCAGATCAAAGGCACCTGATGAGAAATCCTGTGTGGTCTTACACTATTTCCTGCTATCTCCCTGCTTCCAAGTCAGCAAGCCCATAACAGAACACATTTGCTGCTTTTGTTTCCTGTTAAGGTCCTGTAAGCTCCCCTCAGTGCCCTCCCCAGGGGCAGGGGAGCTCAGGTTGTGTAAATCACTGGCTTTAACTCCCTGAGCTTCTCCCATTCCTCCTCCTCAATGTGACCTCCAGCCCCACAGAGCTCCCTGAGCCCAAAGCAGAGAGGGGTCCCAGACATTTTACACCACCCAAAGCAATTTTAGCAACACCAAGCCAAATCTCCTGTGTGCTACAAAGAACCTGGAACTGGGCACTGAGTGTCTCTCTCCAAGCCCAGACAGGGCACAGGGCCTGACAATCCCCACAGAGCCTTGCAAGGATCCTCCCAGTGCTCAGCCACCTCACACCTCCAGGATCATCACAGGATTCCCTGCTGCTCAAGTAACAGCCAATCCATGTGTCATATCCCAACTGGAATTCCGTAGCTTCTCACAAACAAGGCCATGCCCAGCTCCTGTTTTCTCACTCTGGCACAATGTCATTATTTCACCACTCTCCATCAGGTCAGAACTGATTTTTATACACAAAACTGATCCAAGGTACCTCAAGAGTACCACCTACTTGGCCTTCTGAAAAATCAGCCCACTCTAAAGAGCACAGGGCTCCAGAAGTAATATTTTCCTAACTACTTTACAATATTTCCACGTGCTTCACATTCCCCCATCAATACCTTACACAAGATGCACAAGGCTACGGAACCATCAAAAGAAAATTTACATTCAGAAGCCATGAAACCAAGTTCAGAAAAAAATTACAGAATATTTGTCCTCATTTCCAGACATTCAATCCTGGCTTTCAATTAAAGCATTAAAAGCCTTGCTGAACTCTGTGTGTTTATTTCAAATGAAGCAAGGTAATCACATCCTGGTGCCACCCATTATTATTTAGGACACTAAATAGAGCATTTTCAGGGGAAATTTTTAAAGTTGCCTTTCAAATTTGGGGGTGATTATGCATACTTAAATGCACACCTTGTCTGGCAATCATCCTAAGGCTGGAGAGGTTTGATGAAATTACTCTCAATGCAATCCAACTAGTGTCCCCAACATTCATAGCCTTTTTGTTTGTGGTTTTTGTACATTGGTCACTGCACTGAGGCAGTTTCTCACCCTCTGCTCACCCCTCAGAAAAGCTGTGGCTGCCCCATCCCTGGAAAAGTCCAAGGCCAGGTTGGATGGAGCTCTGAGAAACCTGATCAGGAGGGAGGTCTCTCTTCATGGCAGGGGGCTGGGACTGGGTGATCTCTAAGCTCCCTTTCAACGTTTAACACTCTGATTCTATAATTCTGATTTTTTTTTTCTTTTTTGTTAATTCTATGCTTATGTCAGTGCCATTCCCATTGTACACATCAGCTGACACAAGGTCTTTTGAGTCTGCAAGGAACAAACAGCAAAAACTGGACTGCTGTATCACTGCTAGCAGATAAAGCACTCACCTAAAGCCCCTTTAATGCACTCCAGGCACAATCCAAGTAATTTCAGATCCATAAAAGCCTCTGGAGGCTGATGACATTCCTCAGGAAGATCTCCTGGCTGACAGAGGCAGAGCCAAAGTCTATACTTACCTCAGGTAGAAATAAACAGTCTATATTTGCTTCTGTGGGCACTGAAGCTTTTCAGCCCAACTCTGACAAGCACAAACCCAAAGCTATTATCTGAAAAGCATCAGTGCTGCTCTCATCTATGAAAAGCAGGGCTTAAATACTAGTTTTAAGACAAAATAGAAAGCATCAATGCTTCCTCCCAACCTTGGGATATCACCACGCCCACCTCCTTGTAAACAAATCCTTGCAATGCAATTATTTGGTGAAGTTGAGATTTTTTAACTTTTTTTTTTTTTTAATTTAGCATCATAACAGTTAAAAACATCAGTTATACCTTTACTGGAATAGTACTATAAACTTTCAATTAAAAAATGATGGAATTTGGCTACAAAGCAATCATTTGAACAGCCTATCTTTTAATTCACCTTTAAGCTGAAATAGCAAATAGGAGATATAAAAGCTGTGAGTGGGGAGATGCAGGGATGATGCATTTGCTGAAGTACAAACTAAGGAGATATCAACATGAACAAAGAGAACCAACTCCAGAGAAATTTCAGCTAAGAGCTGGCCAGGTGCACTCTAAGGAACCCAGCCCACCCTGGGTAAGAAGTCACTATCCAGAACAAGCAAGTTTTACTACACCCATACCTTTTATCTACTTAAGCCTTACTGTGCTGTCAGACTGCTATTTTTAGGCAAAATCAATCCTAGCTTAGATATATTTGGTTCTACTGGGTCAGTCCAGCTCTATACTCAGAACTGTGCTTAAAACCAGTGATATTAAAGAGAGTTCTGTCTTTAATCTTAGCTCTCGGAGATTGTGTCTCAATCCCAGGGAAAGAAGCAGAAGTCCTGACTTACAACAGCCACTGATGAGTGTTCCCAAGCAGGGCTTAGAGGACTGCTCAGACTACAGTGGATATGTGCTTTGGACACTGGAAAATCAAATATTTATGCAAACACTGAAACCATCACTAGAATGATACCCAACCATGCCTGTAAAAACAGGCCACGTGTTCCCCTTCTCTTTTCAAAGTTAAAACAGTTCTGATTACCTTTTTCCCCCCCAATGTGTTCATGTGAACAAGATATTTCATGCCACAGATTTTACTTCAGTTCAGTCTATGCACATTTTAAATAAATTAAGATGAAATAAATCCATTTTATTGTATTACTTTGTGCCACCTCCATGAAATAATGCTTATCTTCATATTTTGTAAGGGATGTTGGCATGCCTGAAAATGGTGCATGAAGTATAATCTTTGAGGATTGCACTGCTAGAAAAAAATAAATCTATGTTTCAAGCTCAGAATGACAATGCTTTTGATTGAAATGCCTCTGAAACATTCACTCCAATGCAGCTCTGCTGTAAAATTCATACAATTGATTACTAGGTAGCTGTAAAAAAAGCTAGCTACTAGTAGCTTTGTTTTCTAAACATCTGTTCATCTCTTGCAAGCATAAAACATCCCCATGAAATAAATCCCATTCAATCCTTCATATTTCAGAAGGGAGAACTGCAAACTCACAGGAGGAAAAAATCAGGTTAGGAAGAAGGGCTGCTCACATAGGCCATGAACAAAACCAAAATTAGGTTTAATGTTCATTAAAAGTGAGAAACTCTTCTTCTGGAGGAATTTCATTCATCACAGGTCTCAGTCCAGTAAGTTTGAGGTATGTCACACTTAACAAAACAGTGATATTTCCTCTCTTATTTCTAACCTGCATTCCTAGATCCAGGGAAACAGTCAGGCTGACAGAGCCTTAACAGGACAACGAAAAAGGAGTGAGGTATCCTACTGGAGTGAAACTGCTTCTTGAAATATGAAACCCAAATTTTTAATGAAAAAGGTAAATGCTATCACTTAAGAAAGAAAATCAACTTTAAAGTCTTATTATCTAAACTCAAAGTTAGCCAATATCCTCTTTATTTATTTTTTTAATATCAAAGCAGCAAAGCTTTGCGCAAATCCTCAACATTTGTGGCAGAACAAGTTAGAAATATCTGTTCTGATGAATAAATTAAATCATATTTTGGAATAAGAATTTATAATAGTTCTCAGCTTCAACCCTAACAGCACATTGGTAACTCCAGAAATCATCAGAGCACAGAGAGGTAATAATAACACTTAGTGAAAAGGACAAGAGTATATTTAACTGTCAGCTTCCCAATAGCTGAACCAAGAAACTCCCTTGGCATTTTCTGGCACTAGTTCCATTTCCACTTTGAGTTCTTCTTATCTCTAACAAAGAAAAATAGCTTTATGAATCAAGAATCAGCAGCTTTCCCCACAGACAGCATTCAACAACTGCCATTCAGAGAGACACCAGGAGGAGCCACATTTTCACATGTGATCAATGCCATTTCTATTTCCTTTTATAAGGACAGCACATACATTCAAGCAGGGGGACAAGTGGGCATGACCACCATATTAATCAAATTCCAACTACACAAGAGTTATTTGCTAGACCCACAAGATGAGCAGGCACAGAGAAAACCTTGTACTAAAAGGGAAAAGTTACATTTAACTCAACATCTGCTTCTATTATGTCACAAGAACAAAACAGGAGCACAATTAAAGCACCCAAATCAAACTCTTTGTCATAATTTACAGGCCTAAAATAGGACAATGAGAACCACAAGTTCTGTAGAGCATTCTCATTCAAGATGAAGCAAAGAGGAATATATCACAATTCTGACGAGAGCAACAAGCAACATGACATCAAAAACCTGAACAAAAGTCTGCTTAATCTTTCTTTCTAACCACACAACTTGCAGCAGACACAGTTTATAAATCAAAACTTATATTACCCTCAATTTTAGTTCACTTTTTATGTTAAAAATATAGTTAACCTTCATTTGTGATCAGTTCTGCATGAGGTCACACAGTGCGTGCAGATTTTAGAAATGAAAAAACAAATTGTGAACAATGCTCAAAAAACACCTGGACATGAGGTTTTTTTCAAATTCATTCTACTAT
>VZTR01029168.1:360405-388563 GCA_013400775.1 Chaetops frenatus | reverse complement strand
CATATTTTAAATTTCTATTCACGCTTTGCCAAAACACTTGCCTGATTTTATATGTGTATATGTATTTTATGTGTATTTATGGCCAAAGGCCATTTTTTATCTTTGACTTAATTTGAATATCAATAGTCAAACAAATAAATACATTTCAGTTTAGTTTAACATAATTCAATAGAAACAAGAACTTACATCCTTAGAAATTAAATTCAAATACATAAAAGAAAAACAAAAACACACAACCAACCAAAACAAGAAAAAAGTTACTTGTTTTTACCTACCAGTTCCAAAAAGGACGTAGAGACTCCCTTTCCTTCCAAGTGTGAATAAAACAGCACCAAAGAACTCCTGGACCACAAGAACAAACACAGTCTGACCCAAACCATAAACAGGGTTTGGCCCTACGTGTATTCCCCATGAGCACCAGCATTGCTGGAACTCAGTTTCATCCCAGCCTGGAGGAAGCTGCTCCATGAGTTATTCAGTGGATAACATGTCCAGTGTCCATACCTGGAAAGAAAATCCATGGAGGATTCACAATGGATTGGGAAGATAACTCAGCTATTGAAGAGGACACGTCCATATCAAATTCCAGAGGTAACCAGCTCCCACAGGTGGCAATTCTAACCCTGGCTCTTGTGTAGATAAATCTAGAAAGATGCAAGAAATGCTATCCAAACACTGATGTTCCCCTCTTCAAACCAGTGCTGTTCCTCTGGCATGAACAGGCAAAAGCAGGTACCTCAGCAGCAGGAGATCAAACTCTATTCACTAGAGAGCCATT
Source organism: Chaetops frenatus (assembly GCA_013400775.1). Lineage (NCBI taxonomy): Eukaryota > Metazoa > Chordata > Aves > Passeriformes > Picathartidae > Chaetops > Chaetops frenatus. The sequence goes on along the minus strand of VZTR01029168.1, from coordinate 387,785 downwards.
CTACCAAGATCACCAGAAAAAGGGACAGAAAGGGGGAATGAGGGCACTTCTGATGCTCAGTGTCCTCAGCAGGCCCTAAGTGTAAAACCAGCCAGGGCAATCTGTCTGGAACTGTTCAATGGAACACCACAAGCAATAGAAGGGCAATCAATAGTTCTCCTGCAAGATCAAGGGGAACTCCATTTTGGTGCTCCTGGTAAAATCCTCTGCCAAGATGCATAGGGGGAGCATTGTTATTTCTGACTAGAAAACCAAACTAAATGCTGGAAAGCACTGCTGAAACAGCAAATTTAAGAGAAGATGGCAAAACTGTGTCAAGCTGCTACGAAAGCCCAAGTCAGCAGAGCACAGAACGTGCAGTCAGTTCTTGTAGCAGCAGAACTGAAAACAGCTGTGCTCAACCTGCTGCAACCCAACGATGTCACACCTGTATCTTACCAGAAACCTTCCCACTCCTTCTNAGAAAGGGGGAATGAGGGCACTTCTGATGCTCAGTGTCCTCAGCAGGCCCTAAGTGTAAAACCAGCCAGGGCAATCTGTCTGGAACTGTTCAATGGAACACCACAAGCAATAGAAGGGCAATCAATAGTTCTCCTGCAAGATCAAGGGGAACTCCATTTTGGTGCTCCTGGTAAAATCCTCTGCCAAGATGCATAGGGGGAGCATTGTTATTTCTGACTAGAAAACCAAACTAAATGCTGGAAAGCACTGCTGAAACAGCAAATTTAAGAGAAGATGGCAAAACTGTGTCAAGCTGCTACGAAAGCCCAAGTCAGCAGAGCACAGAACGTGCAGTCAGTTCTTGTAGCAGCAGAACTGAAAACAGCTGTGCTCAACCTGCTGAACCCAACGATGTCACACCTGTATCTTACCAGAAACCTTCCCACTCCTTCTCACCAATTACTGCTAGGAAGCTCAGTTTGTCTGAATGAATCAGGTATGAGAACAAATACCTCAAGTTAAAGAAGAAAAGCAAAGGCTGAAAAACTTCCAGGAACTCTAAACTGCTTTTAGTACATTTGCATCAAATACAGACCAGTGGATTCCTTCCTCCTTGAGCACTCCCTTTAGCATCACAAATTACACAATTCATGCAGCCAAGCATACTTGAATTTTTTAAAACACATGTAGAATAATCAAAACTCAGAATGCATCTGACATACCATTCAAGCTTCCTCATGTCTCCTGACAAATTCTGCTATTACTTTTTGGTACTTTTTCCCTCTATTACCATGTTTTTATAAGGTAATTTATATAAATCTTCTGTAAGATTACAGATAAAAAAATCTATTTAACTGTTGAGTGCATCTTATATGCATTCCACAATGATACATAATTTTCTAGCAACAAATTTCATATTCACCTTTAGATGTTAGAATGAAGGAAGATCTCCAAGGTTTTGGCACAAGTCTCCATAAAAAAACACATTTGTAATTTTTTCCTTCTTTCAGAGGTTTTGAATTTTATGTTTCTCTAAGAATTAGTATATGATTTCCTTTCCAGATGAAGGTAGTTATTCTCAAGTGTCCCTCCCTTTTCTATTTCTCCTCTTTGATTCCTCTCAATGGCTATCCTGTCAAGCATTAGGAGTGAAGAGATCTGTTTGGTGAAGCAGAATTCCCTAAAGCTGATTCCTGCCAATGTGAGTCAGTGTCCGCTGTACCCGATTCATTTTTGTCAGCTGAACAATGTTCCTATAAAATGTGTCTTTTTTATAGGATTTAATTCCACTGCCACATCAAACTAACATTCGAATCTCAGGGCAAATTCATTTTAAATAAACAAATAAATATTTCCCTTCAGCCATTCTTTGGCTGCTTCTCTCCAATGAACACTTTCTATGTGTTCATTGAGCTTTCCAGGCTGCTCTGAAGGATGACCCAATGCTGTTTTACACCTTCAGGTGAGGTAGAAATTGCTCTAGTAAGTATTATACCACTGTAGGTTCAAATTTGCAACAATCCAACCTCCATCCCTCCCAGGGCTCCACCTCTGCCTCAGTTCTGTGCTTTGCCCCTCCTGAGGCATTAAAACAAACCAAGCAGGAAACAGCCCAAACCTGGATCACCTCACACTCTACCCCCACTGATTTCACTGGCATAATTAAAAATAGATATGTTTCTTGTTTTAAAAATTGGAATTAATTCCCTCTACTAAGTAGAAAACTTTAGTTAAAGTCTGTAAGACGTCACATATTTTAAAAGTAAAACAACTGTCAACTTGGAGCTGTGGAAATGTATTCCCAGAAAAAAACATTACATTAAAGCATGATTGAGGCAGAACCTTCCAGTAACAGAAGACATAAACATTCTAGGGTAGTGATGCAAAAAGTTATTTTATAGCAACAAAATACAAATGTTTAAAGTAGAGGGGATTCAAATAGAGCTTTAAGCAACTCAGCATCAAAAATATTTAATCTTGTCTGCCCCGTTCTCTCATTGCAAAAACAGTTAATCCAGGTACTAATTCAAGTTAAGGCAAAGTCCTAAGGTCACAACTGCAGCCTTGAATTTGTTCCTTTTGGGGACTTTTTCTCTTACTCTTGAAAACCAAGCTTCTAATCAGAAAAGGTTTGGTTCATTTACCAGCGTTTTCTAACAACTTTGTCCCAGTTAGCCAAACCAGATATTCCAAATTTCTAACACAAGCTGACAGATAATCAATTTGAGCAAAATTGTTTGTTGCACTCAACAGCTCATTCAAACTCATCAGTACAGCAACACCCAGGAGCGTGAGCTACTTCAGATGGCAAAACCCCTCAGATATATCCATATTTGTGTTTACACAAATGTATCAAAAACAATAGCTGCACCCAATACTATAAAAATCACTTACCATAATAAACCCCAAAAGACTAAATGCCACAAGGATAATTCACCAAAGAGGAGGAAGAGTAGAGCAAGTGTTTGACAAAAACAGTGACCTCCTGAAGTCCAAAAGGACAGGTAAATACCTAACTCAGCCATCACAATCTCCTGAGGAATAAATGCTTTGCATGACCCAACCCTGCCTGGCACTCCCTGCACACAGGGAGTACATACTTCTTTTCTAAGTGTGATTTATTCTTTTCCCTCCTGGAGTGCTTAGCTAAAGTTCCAGCAGGCTCATTTCTTTCAGGAGCACACTCTGGTGACAGAGTTACTCTGCTGCAGTTCTGTTTATCTACAAGGAACACAGAAGTCTTTATTCTTAGTTCCCATCTCCTGTCTAACTGTTGCAAAGGGCAGAATTGCTTTTTCAGCATCTCTGAGAGTCAAATCCTATTCCATCCATTGGCTTTTTTTGTCCCTGTAGCTGTGCTGGCTCCTTGGATCTCAGGCACTCCCCCATTCACAGAGAGCAGCTACACCCAGTGTCCCCCCCCAAATCCTGGGGTTCACAGTGGAGAGAACTCCCTCTGCTTGGGTTGAGTCTTGCTGTTATCTCAGCCATGTGCTTTAGAAAGAAGCATGCAGGGGTTTTTTTACAATAAATTAATGTATTTGTCCAGCCTTGAAACCCAATAACATTCCACAAATCAAGCAAACTATAAAACACAGCACCCTTAACATTCTTCCAATGCCAAACTTCTGGGGAAGAAACAGAAATCTGCCTGAAACCTTCAGAAATACCTTAAGGGGTCCCAGAATTTTTGCATAAACTTTAACCTGTATGCAAGGGTATATAGAACACTGGGAGCTAAAGAGTCCAAATTTCCAATTACAACAAGAAAACTGGTCTTGTGCTGTAATTAAAAGTTTGAAGAAAGCTTTTTTTTTAAAGTGGTGGAAACAATAAAAAGTGCATTAAATACATGTCATGATAAAGAATAGACAGCCTCATTTAATATTTTAGCACCCTTTCTCATAAAACTACTATTTTATTATTTATAACATGGATGTATTTTCAAGACATGTTTCATAACCCTGTACTTGGAGTTCCACTTTATAACCCAACCTATAAATCAGCAGTTTAATCCCAAGAAATTACATAAATGGTTTGGAATATGAAAAACCACATGGACTACCTGAATGAATTTATCCTTGAGAACATACCAGACACACTACAGAGATACTAAATTAACAAGTAAATGAAAAGAAGAAAATATAAGAAAAATAAACAAGAGCGGGGGGGGGAAAGAAAATAATGAAGAGCTGAGCTTGTGGGAAAAAAAGAGCAGGAAAAAAAATCAATCCTGAAAACAGATAGTACAGAACACCAAGGTTGCCTCAAAAACATTTTTCCTTAGTTTGGTTTTTTGGGGTTTTTTTTGCTAGTTTGATCTATCATCTCACTTTTCTCAGGCAAAACACTTCAAGAAGTTTTAGACACATTTTTGTCCACTCTGAATGCAGTCCTTCCAAGCTCTTGTTTCTGTGACTGAAATTTGTGAGCAGGTCACTGTTTAGCACAAAAGGTTCAAATAAACTGCAGTAAGCAGAGAGGGACCTAAAATCCCATCTTGGGCTTGAATATTTAAGCAACAGTAAGGGAGGAAAAGGGATGATGCCTTCCCACAGGATAAGGGGATGGAAGTGCTGCATAGCCATAATGAAAAGCAATGTACAAATGAAAACGTTTTTGTTTTGTTTTTTTTTTTTTAAACTATGTGAAAAACTGCACTTGTTGAACCTGACTTAGCCATCCCCACAAAACGTTTCACACTCTGTATTCTGAACTGCCTCCCCAGTGACCTCCAAGAGGGGAGATTTCACAGCAGCAATCCAATCCACCAGTGATGAAAGCCTCAATAGGACAGCCAAGGCAAGGAGCAGAAGTTATAGCTCTATCTCTGAGAAGACAAACACTGCTTGTCAGTGCCACCTAAGAGCTCAATATCACACGTGGAACCCTCAGAAGCTCAGGATTGCAAACTGATTTGTGTCACCAAATGTGTGTCTGCAGAGCCTGGGAGGGCTCAAAGCCAGGNTGTTTTTTTTTTTTTTTAACTATGTGAAAAACTGCACTTGTTGAACCTGACTTAGCCATCCCCACAAAACGTTTCACACTCTGTATTCTGAACTGCCTCCCCAGTGACCTCCAAGAGGGGAGATTTCACAGCAGCAATCCAATCCACCAGTGATGAAAGCCTCAATAGGACAGCCAAGGCAAGGAGCAGAAGTTATAGCTCTATCTCTGAGAAGACAAACACTGCTTGTCAGTGCCACCTAAGAGCTCAATATCACACGTGGAACCCTCAGAAGCTCAGGATTGCAAACTGATTTGTGTCACCAAATGTGTGTCTGCAGAGCCTGGGAGGGCTCAAAGCCAGGAAACCCAACAGAGCTACAGAAACCCTGCAGCTGCCTCGTGGAGACTCCACCTGCACCAACTGAGATGTGAAATAAAGCCCAGGAGCACCACTTGGTGAGGAACCTACAGCAGCTCCTGATACTCAGGGAGGGTCTCATCTAACAGCAGTGTGGGCACCTCCATAGGGCACTGCACTGACAGAAAATAACCTGTTAATAAAGAAAGGTGCAACCCTCGCCTCAAGTTTCTACTTCCAGTTTAGTAGGCTGAGTTTCTGACTGACTTTTTGCCCTCTCCTGCTAGATTGTTGGTTTTTTTCAAGTCATCTTAATACGACAATGTTCTACAAAAAAAAAGCTCCAAAGGAGATTGATTTTAAAAGCAACTAACTCCTGCCCTTCCTTCTCTTCCCTCTTCCTCACTCTGCTCTACAGAAAAAGCTTTTCATCAAATCATCTTCTAATGAGAAATGTGAAAATACACTAAGAAGTCCTGGGTCTGCTCATATGAAACAGCCTTTTTTGGACTGTAATGGACTATTTAGAAGTGTTATGCTTTACTGATGCACTTAGAACACAATTTAAGTTTCTGTTGCTTATTAGATCCTGTTGAAAATAAGGACTCACTGAGCTGCTTAATTTAGAGCTTGGCCTACACCAGGGTCTTTTTTTTTTTTTTCTTTCAGAAAAAATTAATCAAAAGTTCTAGGGAATCATTTCTCATTGCCCTAGCTTGAAAAATCATTTGAAATCCCTTATTCAATAATTTGAAACTTCCTACAAGTTAAGTCTCTATCATTCTAAAGCATATAGGCCAAACATTGTCCTAATCAGCAAGAAGGACAAATCTTCCCAGGAATTTGAGATCAAAAGCATATGTTGTACAGAGTATCTGACATTTTCAGGAATTACTTATGCAGTGCACATCTCTGCATTCCATTTTTGTGTATCTCTGTAGTATAATACTGAGTATAGGGAAATGCTTTATAAAAATGAAAATGCAATTGTCTGACCAATAAAAGAAATTCCTGTATGTAATCCCAGTAATAGATTTTTAAACCCTTAGCACTGCTGCAGCATTATCTATTCATAGTTATTATCTTGTCCACTTCCAAATCCTGAAAGGTTAGATTGTTTAAAGATTTGTTAGCTGTGAAATACTTAAAAAAAGTAAAGTATTAAGCTCAGAGCTAATTGAAAAATAGCATTTTATCAGATTCTCCCTTTGATATTATCTTGTAATGATTGTACTTAAGGTACTAACAATACTTCAATAAATAGAGAAATTAAAAATATAACATCTTTAGGGCTTTTCAGAGAATGTGGCTGTTAACAACTTATACTGCTTTTTTTTAACCATTATTTTCTTATATTTCCCACAATGCTTCACATCAGAAGCAAACAGAAACTGAATGATTACCCCAAAGTGTGCTAGATGAACTGGAAAAAGTCTATTCAAACAAAGCTCATTAGTTTTGATACCTCCAGGGCTATGACAAATTAAGTGGCTGGTGAATATGCTTGCAGACAAAAGGATGATGCAAAATCTAGGGCTTGTGTGAGGCATTGTGTCAATAAATTCCACTGGAAAAGGTAAAAATTACAATTGAAGCTAAAATGGAATCCCTTTAAGGAACTTGTAGAGAATAGATCATCCCTTTTCTTAAATACATTTATGAATGATGGTGCTATAAACAATAAGGAGTTGCTTATTGGCCACTTTGAAATGTGCATTCTGATGGGTCAGTCCTGACCTCCAAAAAGTTTTCCTCCAGAGCTGGTAAAGGACGTGCAGAGAGTTGAGGCAGACTCTGAACTGCTTTGCCATATTGAGAGTGTAACTGTGCCACAACCAGCACAGTTTGCAGCACATGTTCCAACACCAACTCCTGAACCGAGGGCAGCCACCACCAAACTTGTGACAGCACCTTTGGACTGAAAAGGCCACAAGTGGTTCCAAAAATGCACTGGTGTGTTCAGAGCAGAGCTCTCTGAACCACCCAGCAGCACCAGCAGGGACCCAGGGGATGGGCTCGGGAAGCACAGAGAGATAAATTCATTCCTGGAGCAGGAGATGACTTTGCTGTGCCATCCCTGAGCCACCCTGGTGATGTGACATTGCTCTGCTGCTTGCAGGGCTTACACTGGGCAGGTTCTGAGGGCACCTGGGGAGTTGGAATGGCAGCACTAAACCCAAAATCCTTCCAAGGCTCTGTGAGCATAACCTTGCTGCCTCTGTCAGCTTCCATGGCTTTTAATGAAAACAGGGCAGGAACTTTTTCAAGTTATCATTAATTCCCAGTATTTGCTCTTTGATCCCCAAAACCCTTTCTGGTGCCAGCCCTGCTCCTCTCACGTGCTTGTTTGTTACTTCCAGCTGTGATGACTGAGCCATTATGTGGGTGCTGTGCCACGAAATTGTCAACCACTCACATCCTTAATTTTGCTGATCTCCTGCCACACCTGCTCCTTTACAGCCAGACTCTATTTGATCTACATAGCAAAGTTGTACATGTTTAAAACCATCAGGATCTGACCTATGGCAGAAGCCATGTTTCTAAATGTTGCAGTTAATGAGTCATTCCTGCAGAATAGCCTGTGCCTTAAAATTGCTACAGAATTTGAGCTGCAAGCTGGGTTCACCTCCTTTTATGCCACCAGGAATTTAAAGTCAGCTCACAGCCTAACTAATCCAGGTTGCCACTGAAAGCAATTATTGCTTTTGAAATTCACTTTGCCATTTGATAAAGCCTCATTTTGCAAGCTTTTGGAGAACATCACAGAACTCCCTTTCATAAGTGATGGATTATCAAAAAGTGTATTTGACCAAACAGGCCAATTTTGCCTTCCATAAACTCAGTGAGACCCTGTTACCCCTAGGGAAAGAAAACAATCCCTCTATGCCTTTGTTCTCATGTTGTCTCCAAAATAAATTTTGAAGATTTCTTTGAATTTTTTTTTAAATGCATTATCAAATTATTTAAATAAAATATTGTTTTAAAATATCACTAATCAAAATTCTAACCAGAAAGATCTCTTAAAATTAGCAAAATATACATCATTATTTATTTCCTGTACTCATAGATCTTGTAAAAATGTATCTATATTTCCACTTCTAAGGTTAAATATGTTACTTAAAATCAGTTTAAGAAGATGGAATATTTCCCTATGTGGCATAGTTTCCAAAGGAAAGAATTAATCCGTAAACAAATATTATACACAATTTGTTCTGCCAGAAACTAAACAGGAACTTACAGTGACAGTTTTTTGCATGTATGAACACATTTCAGGTACACAGACAATTATCTGGGGATGTGGATTGCAGTGAAGGGGAAAAAAAAAAAAATGTCTGTTTCTCAATCAATGAGGAGCCAGCTCTGTATCTTAATTATTGGTTTCAAAATCATACTTCCAATGATTTTTCCAGCTGGTGGTAGTGGCAATAGCAAAGGATGAAATGACCTGCAGGGAGCCTGTTGGTTTTGTGGGGTTCAGTAAAGAGCAGCTGGAGCAGAGCCACACAGAATAAGCTGGTACAGCACAGTGCTGGCCTTTGAGACAACAGCTGGATGCAGGAGAATTACCCACATACCTGCAGCTGACTCAAAAAGCCTTGGGGAGAAATAGATGTGCCATGACAAACTCTCCAGCAGCCTCCAGAGCCCAGAGTTTCCTCTCCAGCTTTCCATTTCCCCAGAGGAGCAGCCTGTGAGCAGAGTTCCATCTGCAAATCAACTGGTGCTGCTCCCTATTCCCGGTGCCTCTCTGCCCTCACTCGTGTGCAGAGTACCTGTCCTCTGCACTCAGCAGAACTCAGGCATTTTGGGAGCAGCAAAAGGAATCCTTACCAGTAAAAGACCAGGTGAAAGGGAGCACAGAGCTCTCAACCACAGAACAGGCAGGTTCCTTGTCCAGCTATTCTCAATGTGTGCAGCTTCAGCTGGGGCTACATCGGATGATCTGATAAGGACTTGAATCCCAACCCGAGATTTGGGGAAGAACCAAGCAAGGGCTGGTTTCTGGGGCCAGCATTATTGCTGTGCCCTTCTGAGCCATCGTTGTAAATTCCAGCTGAGCACCAGCCCCAAGTTCTCTCGCATCACCTTGTCTTGTCACAAATTGTCACCCTCTCTTGTTTGTGTCCCTGAGAGCTTTTCAATTACACGTTAGGAAGTATCTGTTCCTGTAAGAATTTGCAAAGTGAAAAATTTTATCTCTGGATAAAACTTTAACCACTAATGTATGAAGCAACATAAATTACTGCAAAAATCCCCAAATATCTAAGTAGTCCACAATTACTTTTTCAGAATTATTTGCAACTTAACTATGTCAGGCTTAAAATAACAGTCACATATTCCTATGAAGGAGGAAGAAGAAACCAGGCCATGGTTTTTTAGTTCTACTTTAGAGTTAGAAAGCAAGAATTTTGGATATAAAAATTAAATCACTAAATACAAGCGGCTTGATTTCCAGATATGCCAAATAAGACTTTGGTTCCTCTCAAAATCAAAGTTAGATTTAAAAACTCTGAAGAATACCAAGATGGACAAAATCTTAATACTAGAAGTAGAAATAACTAAATTCTCATCCCCTAAAGCTCAAAGCACTTAAAGGAGTACAATACTGTGGGATGGGGAGATATCAAAAAACTGTATTCTGTTCTCAAAAGACTATATTGTAGAAATTCAGACCTCAGTCGGCTGACTTTTTGATTTCCTGTCCTAAGACACACTCAGTACGAAACTAAAATAACGGGTTTTGTTCCCCACTTGTTTTGCAAAGAATCTGGAATCTGAAAGTGATGCTGGGTCTCTTTTCCTGTGCCCATTGTCACCACTCTTAGAGGTTTTCCAGTCCAACGCCAGCCTCCACAGCACCTACACAATGCCAAAATCTTCAAAACATGCCCCGGCCTGTCTGCAGTCACAGGAGTCTCCCTGAACTTGCCCAGTCCTGATTCATTGGAGCTGCAATCAAGCTCCTGGACACTTCACCTGCCTCTGCATTGGGGTTTTTTCCAGGACAAAAGCAGACACATATTTTTGGTTTGAAATACACACCACTTCCTTGGATAGAGTAAAAAATCTGCTTCATTCACTCTTAAAAGTAAAAAGATGGTTTGCCATTTTCTCTACCCACATTTCTAGGTTATTTCCCCTCTCAAAAAAAAATTTGTTAGTTCCAGCAGATACTTATCTAGAGATGATCTCTTGAGATATTTGTTCAATTAAGTGTATTAAAATAATTCTCACCAAAAAAAAACCCAACAAACCTCAAGGTGTGTTTTTTGCTCACCTTGTCTCAGCCAGCTCCTACCCTCAGGAGATAAATGACCATTCCTTCTCCATAAACAATGTAAATAAACCCAGAAGTTAACCTTGACAGCTTCCAGATCACAGAAGTCAGGAAGTTTGATGATTGTGGCTCTTAATTCTGCACTGTCTCACCCAGGAAGGTGCACTGCAATTGTTTCTCTCTATTCTAAAAGGAAAAAAAAAAAGCTGCCCTGCTGAGATTGAAGCCTATAGTCTTACTTTTAGTTCAAAGTACACTGAACAGAATTCTGTCACAGAACTATGAAGAAAGATATCTCAGGATTTTGGAATTCTGAGCCATCATCTGTCTCTCCAAGTCACTCTTTTGGTTATCCACATTCTGCCCAGTGGAGCTGCCATTTTTATAACTATAGCGCAGTTCCTTTCTTATCATATTGCATTCTTCAAAACTCCATTGTCAACCACTTCATTATCTTCATTATAATCACTGTCAAGAGTGAGAAGCATGAAAGGCTTCAAGTAACATCTTCCTAAACCAACTCCTTTTGTGCTTTGTAAGTCGTTGAGATATCACATACCAGATCCAGGCTCAAGCAGTGAAATATCAAGAGCATAATTCCTGCAAATTTCTCAATATCAGAAAGTCTTACTGTGCTTATCATCCAGACTGTTATGATGTTACTTCTGCCTTTTGATATGGCAATCAACAAACATTTATATCCACATGTATAAAACACATGAATAAAAGATGAAAGACAAATACAACAACACAGATATAAAAGTAGATCTGATACATATAAGCATTTAGGGTATAAAGTGTATTTTTTTTCCTGTATCATTCTGCCTAGTCCATCCAATCAAAGACAAAATCCAGTTGAAGGAGTGACTTCATCAATTTTCCTCAAGACATATTTATCATCAGAACTGAATTAAAGTAGGTCCCTTTTTTAATCTCAAAGTGATTTATGGCAATATTTCATGCTCCTAATCAAAAAGCACTCTCAAACTTTTGGGGAGAAAAGACCTTTTCAGTGGAAAGGTAACAATGCTGTCCCAGGCAAAGTTGTACAAGGACATCAGAGTCCCCAAGGTCCTGCTGTGCCTCCAGCTCTGGGAAATACAAAGCAGGCAAGCCACAAAGGGGCTGCAGAGCAAGACCTACACACACACAGAGAGAGAAACTGCTCTGCAGCCTTTCCCAACAGACAAACCACAGCCCACTCAAAGGCATCTCAGTGTTTCCTGAACTAGCAACAACAGCCAACAGCACCACACCATCTCACAAATCCTACCTAAAAAAGTTAAATATATAGTTTAAATCATTTTTAAGCTGTTGGCATAACTGTGAAATAAAGACTCCTTTTAGCAGGAAGATGTTACATGTAAAAACTCCAAAAAATTGACTTTGAGGGATGTTATTTCTAATGGAAAAAAAAAATTTTTACATGCTTTAGACCAATGGGAGGGGGGAATCACAAATGTCAGGTTTATTCCTACCCCTAATCAAGGCTCTTCCTGAATAAACTAGTAAAATTTACAGATCTCAGCAGGAAAAAAAAATATATATATATTTCACTACAGAAGGAAGCCAACTCTTTGGCTGGGGAAGAAAAAAAAAACCACCCAATTAAACAAAAACCAGAATTATGAGATATCCATTTGTTACACTCTCATGCCAGGCAGATCTGTCTTCAGACAGTTCTTGCACAATCTGAATTGCTGAACAAAGATAAAATGGCATGAAAACTCCTCCTACAGGATCACAACCAAAGTTCACCTTCACGCTGATGACACTTTTTGTTTTCTTTTTTCAAAACCATATAAAGATAATGTCATCTCTTCTGATACTGCCAATTCAAAGCAGGGCTTGCTGGAGAATTGCAGAGTAGAGACCTGCCAGATAACACTGATACTGCTGATTCTTCTCACAGAAATTCTTCACATGAATAAAGATTATTTTTTTAAATGGAGACTAAGTATAAATGCTGGCAGAGTTCTGAGAAGGAAGGGAAAAAAATAAAAACATAGAATAAATTCTTATATTTCTTCCATAAAAAGAACCATTTCGTCAAGGTCTTCCTTTTCACTCTTTGTCCATCATGAAAAACAAACAGAAATCCTAAGAAGTCCAGGAGATGTTGGCCTCTGATAGCCATAAATCTTGGGTGGAAGCTATGACTCTCACCTTGAAAAAATATTTCTAATTACCCTACTTTTGACTATTCACATTCAAAATGTTGATTCTAAAGAACAGCAGTATTTGCTAGATACATATTTTTAGACAGTGGTTTTTGCATTTACTGAGATGTAAGATGAGTATCTCCAAAATTCCATGAGATCCTTCCTTTCCCTTTCACTTTCCCCTGGGGTACCTTGTGTGGGGACATCACCAGGGGGACAGACAGCACTGCCCAGAGAAGCTGCTGACCACCCCATGTGCCCTTCACAAACATAAAAGGCTGAAAATTAGACAGCAGGTATAGGAGATACACTGATCCTAATCCATTTGCTTCACTCTGACAATTAGAATGATAAAATAAAACTAATTTTTTCAAGCTACTTAAGCAAGGGGTTTTTTGTATGTGGATATCTGCCTAATACACTGGGTCTTGCCTCAGGGAGTGGCACAAAATAATTATGTGAACAGACCCTCAAATAACAGATGATAGAAATATGCAATACAATTACTTATGCATACTTGGTAAAAAAAAATTATATTAATCAACAGCTTTAAAAATCAAACTGTTATTCCCAAAATCAAGAAGTCTTCAGGTACTCTGCAGACCTACAGTGAAAACATTAAACACAACCAACAAGACCAAGGTGAATAAGACAATTAAAATGAGCTTTTGCTTGACTCTGACTGCTGGGTGAACCTTGAAAGCAATGAACGTATGTGGCACTTAAAAACCTACATATGAAACAGCAAATTCACATGGAAGTCCCTCTGTAAGAGAAATAAACTTTTTGATATAATCATTTCCTACATTACTTAGTCCAATGGACAAAATCTTTTTGAAATGTCAGGTTTGCAAATCCTCCTGGATTGGTGGTGACAGGAGGAAGTTTCTGGTTTGCATCTGAAATAAGATGCAATGGCAGAATTTGTCCTTTTGTGACTGCATCCTTCTGGTTTCTCCAACTGGAAATCCTTAGAGCATCTAAACTCATTTCTGACAGAGGCATTCCCTTCCTTCCTAACCCTCATCAGAGCAGTGCAGCCTGACTTGGCACCGACACCATTTACCTTTATTCAGTTTTGCCTCACCTGGGTCAGTAACAAAGTCATGTAATGTCCCTGTGCTTGGTTTAGGGCCCTGTTATTACTGGGGGAAGGGAGGATACTTTACCCAATCTCCAAGTGCCACAAAAACACCAACCAAACCAACATACACGAGCATTTCCTTACTTTAAAATAATGACTCAGATTTTGAAAAGTTCATTTCATTTGGGAAAGCATGAACAGTGTTTTTTGATTTTTTTCCCATATCTAAAAAACCTGGCTTTTCTCAAATTAATAGCATTATCTTAAAAACTGTAGTCCACATACAACCTGCTTTGACATAAATGTTTTTTTCCAAGGATAGGACTCCTAGCACTACAAATTCTAGTCTAAAGGGGAAATAAGGCAAATTCATATGCCTTTAGAACCATCAAAAGTTCTTTTTGTACTCTACATAACTCACAATTTAAACTGCACACTTGCACGGAGTCACAATCCATCTTTCATTTAAATTGTCAATACTTGAAGCTTCTCACTTCTGGAATATAAAACTTCTCAGTAATTTCACTGGGTAAAAGGGTTGGCAGTTGCAGGGACCACCACGGGAATTTTAGTCCAAGTTTGGTTTGGGTTGTTTGGTTGTAGGGTTTGTAGTGCCTGTGCTGCCAGGAATTAGAGTCAGAAGAGCTACACCAGGTAATCTTGTTTCCATTCTGTTAAATATTTTTTCCCACTGAGATTATAGAAAGTTATTCTGAATGGATTTCTTTTCCCTCCAGTGAGTCCAAGCTACATTTAAATAAATGCTTCATGATGGAACTTCTGTCCCAAGCTACACAAGTTGCCCATCTTTGTCTCTGAGCTCCTTTTCAGCCTCTCAGTAATGCTGTGTACACCATTTAGCAGCTTTGAGCTGAGAAACACAACCCAGGAAGCAAATTGTGTCCCAGGCAGTGACAATGACAGCACAACAAGGGTTTTCTGCATCGTGTATATGCACAAAGAGTTTTCAAAGTCTGTCTGCTATTGCCACAATCTCACCTCCTTTTGGCTCAGCAATACAGCTGGAAATGCTGTATTTGAAACTGGAAAAACCTTTTCTCTGCCGAAAAAAAAAAAAAAAAAAAAAAAAAAGTCCCGAAATAGTAACACAGCATTTTGTGCAGTATTTGCATATTCAGAACACAAGGGAGAAGCACTGGCCTTGCTGCTGTACTGGAAATTTATTGGCATGCCCAGGACCCAACTGCATTGATCCTATTTGCTTTTGGAGAGAAAGAGAAGGAAAAATAATAATAATAGAAATAGCAGTAATAATAATTAGGATTCAAGTGATCAAATGAGGGGTGCCACGCTGAACGAGATTTCACCTCATCCAAATGGATTAACTCATTGCACAAAAGAAGTTCTCTTTCAGGTCAGCATACACTTATTTACACAATCTATTAAGGTATATGTTTAAACCTGAAGCCATTTTCAGCGCAAATATTATAGAAAATACAATTCTTCAGTTCAATGATTCTGATGTTTATTCTCTTGCTTAAATAACCATGACTTACAATCCACTTTTTTTTTTTAGAGATGGATATATATTATAAAAATAGAAGAATAAATGTGGTACAGCAGTCCAAAATTGTACCAACTGACAAAGTAACAAAAGTTTAGCTATGTTTGGTTTAGTTTCCACCTAGCTATGTTTGTTTTAGTTTCCACCAAAAAGAGTCAGAAATATGTATTTCAAGAGTACATAAAATAATTTAAACAAATTTCTGTTGATGAGTCAGAGAAGTCAAACATTTCTATATTTTTATGCAGAAATATTAAAAAATTTTGGTGTTTATTTGGGGCGTTTCAAGTCTTTTGGCATTATCCCTTTGCCAGCTAGGTACTGGAAAACTTTACTGGGGTCAGAGGACCTTTGCTAGTAAAAATTACTTCCCTTTAGCAACCAGAAATTATACTAGCAGAGAGTATCATTCTATACTTCTATGCAGGCACCCACTTCATGAAATTTACTCTATGACTATTTCAGCTATAATTCCTAATGTAAACTGCTCACAATCACTCAGACTCCTTAATCTGATGCAAAAAGAAAATGGCACTTTTTACCCAAAAGGATCAGAAAATTCAAGATTTACTAATATTTTTGCATATAGGTCCCTAGTACCCAACCATAATATTTTAATGAACACAGATGTATTTCTTCCACAACAATTCAAATTACTACTCAATAATGTCTTCTTTTCAATTAGATAAAGGTTGTCATGTTTTAAATAGAAGGTAGATTTTCCCCTGCTATTTCCATTCATTTTCCCCCCAACATCTTGAGTTCTAAATTTTCTAATGCTGTAACCTCTGTCAAATAAGAGTGACTTGATCATCATTTTTGATCTAAATCAGTGTAAAGCATTGTCTGTTAATAACAAAATTCAGCTCTTCCAGGTAAATGCATAAAAGCATCTCTATTTAGCATCAGCTGGTGAGATTTTAGCTGCAGGTTTCACATTTTCTTTATAAGTGTCACCAGAAGAAACAGAAAGCAAAAATTCCAGAGCTCGAACTTTGGTTCAAAGTGTTTGAGCAGAAGATCACACACACAAATAATCTCCCACTATTCATTACCTTTAAGTATTTAAGTTTTCCCAAAAGCACATTCAGGTAATTTACTCAATCATGGCCTCTAAGTTCATTTGCAAGAGGTATTTCAGGAAAGTTCAGGAAATTTTACTGGAATTACTATGGCATGTGTTTTCAGACTCATGGGCCTGAAATGAGTCTCTAAATCCATATTTAGACATCAAAATAGAGCTGTAAAAGCTTCAAATGTTTAGGATACTCTGAGTTTATACATTACAACCTCAGAGGAACTTAAGCTCTTATTTAAATTATTGCAGAGTCCAGCTGGGGCCCTTGCTGGCTGCCCTCTTTTTAAGCCCATTTTGCCAGGAAAGCTGAAGGCAGCAGCTCATCACAGCAATTCCATGGGAATGGCTGGTGCAAGGATCTCACCACCCACTGCCCTTCACAGGTTTCCAGCTCCTGAATTTCATGCCACATGCATTTGGTGCCTGAGCAATGGATTTTTTTTTCTTAATCTCACCAATACTCGTCTCTTCACAACTTGTCAAATGGAAAAAGCACAAACCACTCAAGCAATAAGAAAAAAAAAAATCACCCCACAAATTCCCTGCAGAGATTTATGTTAAGTGTGAACAGCAGCTAAAATTTAGCAGTAATGCAACTACCTATGGCTATTCAAACAACAAAGAACCTGAACAGCACTGATGGCAGTGACAGGTCAGTCACAGCAAAAGGGAGTTTTCAGTAATCATTAAAAAGCCATATAATTCAATGCTAAAATTACCCTCCTCCTCCCCTACTATTGGCCACGTCAACAGGGCCCTTTTGCATTCGGTGGGTGCTCTATTAACAGAGCAATTAGCTGGGGCTGCCAGGGCAGCAGGTGTGGCAAACCACCAGCTCTCTGTAATCCTCTGGGGATGGCATTAATCACGAGCAGTAACCATCAGTTTGCTCTGACCTCCCTGATCTAGAGACCAGACCCCAAAAAAATACTTCAGCTATGAAGGACAGGATTATTATAATTTAAATTTCGGTTATTTTAGGGGGCAACGTCCAAGTGTCAGCTAACAGACCTCCATACAAGTCCTTGGAGAGCAGAGGGTGTCTGTGAAAGGGTCACCTGTTCAGATATTTTCTATAGACAAGGCTCCTGTCTTCCTATTCTCCTACAAATGTTTCCTGGAAGCAAAGACCCAGTTCAAAAAGCAATATCTAAATATCTACATTTTACTCTGGTTTTGAGTTATAAACCAAGCTACATTTTAATGTTAAAATACTATACTTTCATTTATACTATTTTATTAATGCTCACCCAAATAGGTTCTGACTGAGCTCCAGTGTGATAAAGCCTCATTATTCCATGTTTAGACCATTCTGTAGGCCCACTGTGCCTACAGAATGTAGTTACTCAGAGCCCCTTCCAGATAGCACTCAAAAGATACCTCATTTTTACAGAGTTCAGGTGGAATATCTGCCTAGTTTATATGCTGTGCATTTTACCCAAAGACATATTGTACACAGTCATTAAGTGAAATGCCACAAATGCTAATATCTAGACTACAATATATAGGGAGAAGAAAACATGCTAACCTAAAGGAAAAAAATATTCCAGGCTGTGGAGTGTAACAAAAAAGGCCCACGATGACAGTTTCATCTGAAAATAGCAGACTGAGACATATTAAAATTGCTTTATTGTCTCCCTAATGAGGCAATGTATGTAAAGCCCCAAATACTCTATAATCAAAGTTACCAGCTAGTGTAAGCTTGGAAAAACTAGAAGCAAATCTATAGCTGATAATTAACAACTTCCTTCATTGTTGGCTACACAGGAAGGAGAAGGGTGTTTTTACTGCTGCTCTTCTCTGCTTTGGTGCTGCTGCTAGAGTTTGGTCTGAACCCCAGCTCAGAACACAGGAACTGCTTTATTTTTTTCTCCAAAACTCTTGAGAGCTGCAGTCAAGCCTACTTTTTGTACCCTCAAATGTTAATGTCATTTCTTTAGTTAGACAGAATTAGAATAATCTGCATAATTATAACAGGTTATCTGTAGTGTCATGAAGACATCAAGTTTTTCTTACCAGACTTTTCTTATCAGTTAGTCTATACCAGGCTAAGTATAACTCATCCATGTGCAAATATAAATCCTTAAATACTGCTTATCACACCTGAAATAATAGCAGAAAAAAGCCCCACACCACCAAATATTTGTACCCTGCCAATAGAATCTACTCAATAATGAGAGTGAATCTCAGCTAAACACCTCCACTACATTCTTCTAATTCCTCCAAATTCCACATCTTTCTGACCACATTGGAAAAACTAAGAGTAGAAATGACTTGTCCAACAAAGTCTGTAGGAGCTGCAATACTCAGGTATGTGGTAAGAAGACCCAGATGACAAAAACAATTTGCAGATCTTTTATCTGAACCCCTCTGCTTCCCACTAAAGGACAACACAACCCAATCACTTGGACTCGCATCTCCTACAAGGCTGCTGCATCCAGAGCATCTCTTCATTTCAATCAGCTCCCAATAGTTTAAGTTTTATCATTTTGTTTTAATGTTCTCACAGCCTCAAAATGGTACATGAACCTACCAATTCAACCAAAACCTGGGAAACAGGATGTGAGCCACTGATTAAATTAACTATGTGGAATTTTTTTCCCCTAAGATCCAAGAGTTTTCATAAATCCAGAATTATCTCTGGCTGGATATTCCTAGCTGGATGTATTCACTGCTGTGAGGGGGTTTATGTTTTGCCTTAAAACACCTCACATTTAAACTAGGTTTGCAGAAGTGCCTACATGCTAATCAAAATACTACTTACTCATTTGCCCAGGGCAATAATTATATTTTATAAACTTGTCAAATATCCTTTGTTTCTTAATCAATCTTCAGGGCCTGTGGCAGACAAGCAGCTTTTGTGACTTCTAGAAGTAAAATTTCAGGAATGTTTTTAAACCTTTATATTAAAGAATGTGCATGGTCATATCCAGTGAGTATTTCAAGGCTCTAAGGAAAACTCTAAAACACTAATACATAGCACAAAAAATTTAAATACAAATCCACCAAATCGAAACTTAAAAATCATTGGCTAAACCACAAAACATTTGACTATCTACTGATAATATCCCTTTCATTACTGATGAGAAATAATAAATTAAATTCCAGTACAAAAGCTTATCCTTGAGACCTAGCTGTGTTCACTGAAGAAATAATGGCAACCCCATGCTTCTGGCACTGAAAGCTGTATGATTTTGAGCTTTAGAAAGCACAAACTGTAAAAAAAGAAATAAGCTACATATTCAAAAAACTTACACATCTCAGTTAAAACACACATTTAAAAACACATACATATAGTGATTCACTGCTGGATCTGGCCATTATTCACATTGGAGCAAATAATGCTCCTCATACTGTAAAACTGCATAAGATCAGTGGTTATCAATCCACAGTTATGACAAATGATAGCACACCTAAAACTCTATCATCAGGGATCCTTCGATATTTTCATATTCTGGACACCCTCTAAATGGCAAGATTGCTTCATGGATCTTATCATCTGCACTTTCACAGACCACGCTCCCTCATACTCATAAGCCTGACTCATATCCATCACCATTTAGGAGCAAGTGTGTATCTTTCCAGAGCTTCAGAATTCCATCTGTCCTGCCTGAGATTTCCTGAAGTACAGCTAAATTCCACTGAATAACACTGCAGTATGGGGAATGTATACATTTAGAGCAGCATATGGAAAAGCAATATTTAAAAGTACTTCTCATATATTAAAAATATACATGTGATTTAGAAATGAAAAAAAAATAAACTAAGGAGGAGGAAAACATCATTAGACTACAAAAATCTGTGGCAAAAGTTTTGGATTCAGATATAGGCTCAGCTGGGTAGAATATTCTGCAACAGTTTATTCCTTCAAGAGTACATCCAAAGTACAAGAGACCATCTGTACAAGAAAATACGTATGGAATACACTCAGAAAACAAACAAAGCACCCCATCCCCTCCACCCTCCTCCAGCTGGCCACTCTGCTTCTTTTCCACACAAGGAATGAAGTGCTGGCTGGCAGCAGAGTCCCCAGCTTGGTATTGGGCAGCTGATGCACAAAGAGTCAGCAGAATGAGCAGAACTCTTTCTTTACTGCTCCCTGTACTACAG
Source organism: Chaetops frenatus (assembly GCA_013400775.1). Taxonomy (NCBI): domain Eukaryota; kingdom Metazoa; phylum Chordata; class Aves; order Passeriformes; family Picathartidae; genus Chaetops; species Chaetops frenatus. The sequence goes on along the minus strand of VZTR01029168.1, from coordinate 367,300 downwards.
CTAAATCCAGCATTTCAATCCTGGTGTGGACTCGTGGCTTCACTGCACAGTCCACTCCTGGCTGTTCTGTGATGTTTGCAGAGCCACCCTCACAACCTTCAGCTCAAGCCATCCTTAGTTAATATTTGCCATCTGTAAATGAACTTAGCTTTGCACACCCATCCTTTTGATAGAATCAACAGAGGCACTGGGGTTGGAAAAGCCCTCAAAGAACAGAGAATCCCAGCTGTGCCCAGTGCCCACCTTGTCCCCAGCCCAGAGCTCTCAGTGCCACCTCCAGCCCTTCCTGGGACACCTCCAGGGATGGGCACTGCAAAGCTCCCTGGGCAGCCCCTGCCAAGGCCTGAGCCCCCTTTCCATGGAGAAATTCCTGCTGCTGTCCAAGCTGAGCCTCCCCTGGCCCAGCCTGAGGCCGTTCCCTCTCCTCCTGTCCCTGTTCCCTGGCAGCAGAGCCCGACCCCCCCTCACTGCCCCTCCTGCCAGGGAGTTGTGCAGAGCCACAAGGTCCCCCCTGAGCCTCCTTTGCTCCAGGCTGAGCCCCTTTCCCAGCTCCCTCAGCCCCTCCTGGGGCTCCAGCCCCTTCCCCAGCTCCCTTCCCCCTTCCCTGCACACTCTCCAGCCCCTCCATGTGCCTCCAGCCATGAGGGGCCCAGAACTGGACAAAACCCTCAAGGTGTCCCACCAGTGCCAAGTATTTTTTGACAGAAGATATGGATACATCCTTTACTCTGTTCAAACAAAGCATTTTTTCTAAAATTTTTTCCATCAACATCCAATTTCCCAGTTACCACGTCTGTGGAACACTGAAGAGGACTCTCTCCCAAAGAATCTTAAAGTACAATTTACTTGGGGGCTATTTTTAAAACAATTTCCAGTTTTAAAGAAACCAAACACTTCTGAGCCATATTTTTTGCCAGGATTTTCTAAACAAAACGATAAGAAATCCTGATCAATAAACACTCTCTCATGAGACTTGTAAAACATTTTTCAAATTCATCCCCTGTTGTCATGAACTCAACTCTCAAAGAGCATCATATTTAATAGACAGCAGGGAAAAGACATGCTGAAGAAAAAAAATGAAAATCAAAACCACACAAATTAAAAGCACACAAAAGCATACCCATTTTTATATTAGAAATCAATCCCTAGGGACTATTGCAATAAAATTTCAAATATCTGAAAAGACAACACCACCATCTTCCAGGAAAACACCCTAAATTCTATTTTGTCAGTTCTGATGTCACAAAAAATTCAAACTTCGTATAAACTGCAAGTTTCATTCATTGACCTTCACAATATTTTAAGTGGTCAAATTTTTTCTGCTGTTGTGTTTTTTGGGGTGATCCAGTCACAGTTACCATTGCAGGTAGCACTGCCTCCAAAGCTGCATAAACCTTTACTAGCACAAAGAAATTGCAAAGCAGAAAAAAGTTTAAATTATTGCAGAAATAAACTTGGAATATAAATGGTGTTATAAAACCCTACTTGTTTCAGCACTTTTTCTTTTTGTACTGCACTGTCACTATCATGTGGCAATCACAGGAAATCTATTCTTCAAGAACAAGCTCTTAGCCACTCTTGAAGAGCTAAAAATGCCTTTTTTCCAGATGGCCTAATGATAATGGCTTTTCACAGATCAGCTGCAAAAGTTGGTTGTTTTGTTCACTTCAGTTAAGTAAAATTCCAGAAATGCCACAGCCAAGTTCATCTCCAAGAAAACAGATATAATGAACACAGAACCAGGGGACCTGGCAAAACTGTGACTTCAGTGGAAATGCTTTATTCAGTTCTGCAAGCAGCAAAGCCCACGCTGTGAGGTCTTGCAGAGCTACTTCAGCCAAAGGCAGGACCTGTTAGGCCTGGGACCAAGCCTAGACACTCACACAACCCCCCAGTGGGAGCATCTTTATTGTTCACTGACCATAGGCTCAGCATCTCTAGCAAACCCAAGTTCTGCCCTGCAAAGGAGAGCACCAGGAAAAGGAGCATCATGGTTTCATTACAGCTCAGTGATTGTGGTCCCAGGCTCTGAGCAGTGACATCACTCAGGTGCAGCTGTGGGGATTTACTGCAGGGAAGGCCGGAGCTCTGTGGAGCTCTTGAGCCATTTTGCCCTCCCTCAGCAGAGATTCCCAACACCAGAGAGTCTTCAGACCCAGCTGCATTTCTCCAAAGAGGTGAACAGAACTAAAAAGGGCACTGGAGATGGGAAAGCAGCATCATCAGATGCATAAAAACACAGGTCATAAATTGCCAGCTTCCAGAAACAGGAAGCACAGATTTGGGAAAATATAACCCTACTTGTTCTCTGCAGCTTCCAATTCCCCCCTGTAAATCCTTCAGTGGCCAATGTCACAAAAAGCACAGTGGCCTGGAAGGCTTTTTGGTCTGCTGTGCAATACCTGTTCTCATGATCATAAATCTGAAGGTGTGATGGAGCACTGGAGAACTGATTCCCACTTCAGGATGTTTCAGCTGGCCACACACCAGAATTAGCAAACTGAGGTCACTGGGTTTGATCCAAAGCACCACACTAAGTACATAAGCCTTTAAAATTCCCTCAGAGTGCATTGCATGCCTTGACAGGCATTTCTAGACTCACATCTGTCTATTACAACTAGGGAACTAAAAAAAACCCAAAAAACTCGGAGAGAGCCTTTGACTTCAACAGAAACAGAATCGGTTCACCCCACTAGCACTTGGTTGAAAAATCTGATTAACTCTATAATAATAAATTACATTTAAGATAAAAACTGACTGAATTTTTTAAGTAGAAGTAACACCTACAGCAATAAAAAACTCAATACATTGGTGGTTTAATGCATTTATAACACAAAACTCCAAATCCACTTTTAAGCAGTAAGTACAATTTTTCTTATGTTCCAAAAAGCTTAACTCCCCCACACACACCTTGTTTTCAGCTCAAAGTTCCACTACTTTTTACAAAATCATTTTACTTGATTCTCATTCCATCAAATCACTATAGTTATCATTAAAAACTTAACTATATTTTCACCTGACTTAAAACACACTTATAGCTCAATATTTCAAGTCAGACATAGTAAAGTTGCATAAACCCAGTATATAGAAAGCTAAAACTAACAGAGTAACTGCTTAGAATATCTAAAGAACAAAAAATAAAAAAACCCACAGCCTGCCATTCCAATTAATCTTTCTCTTTAAATTGCATGATTTTTGAAAGCTTTTTAACAAAAATAGTCTGATAGATATACCCAATCAGTAAAATACAAGTTTGGTTTAATATATTTTAAAATATTGTGTGTACAGTCTTTAATGAGAATCAATCCTATTCATGCAGAATTTTTAAAACATGTAATGTGGGGGTTTTTTTCCAATCCAACCTGCTCCTGTTCATATTTGCTTGTTTAAGTATAAAATCCTGACAAAAAGATCACATCACTTCTTTTTGATAATTCCATCATTAAGCACACTTTAAGTGCTTGGTACTAAGCATAGTCACACACAGGAAAAAGAAGAAGTAGAAATACATTTCAGACAGAAGATTCCTTCCCTGAAAAACAATTTCTTTCCAAAAAAATAACCACTCTATACGCAAAATCCATATCCGAATATACCTGTAATACAACAGCATTTTCAACAACAAAATGCAAAGGCAACATATTATACCCAGACCCTAATCTGGGAAAGACTGAAGCAGTAAAAAAATCCTGGCAAAACAAAGAAAGCATTAAAGATGCTGAAAAATATCAGAGTTCTGCAGAGGCAAAAATCAGTTTGGAAGGACTTGGAGCAAAGCAGGCTCCTCAGAGGGAGAGAGCTGGAAGCTCCCAGTGCAGCCTGAGAGCAGCAGCAGCTCCTCTCCAAAGACAAAGCAGGAGCCCCGTTTGGAATTCAGCTTCCTCCTTGCAGCACATCCCAACTTGCCTGCCTTTGCTCGCCCTCTCTCCTCCCAGAAATGTTATTTTAACTTCTCGTCATAAAAAGATATGATTCCAATGTTTATACTATGAGCTACATTTATCTTTAAGAGCAAGATGTTGAGGTTTAGCTCTAATGATGAAAAAAAGCCTTTAAAAAGGAAAACTCATCAGAACTCATTATGGACTATAAAGGCCACAATTTAAGGATTCTGTAACTCCAATGATGATCATTTTAAAGTAGATTTATAGCAGAAAATAGTTAGATATTTTTACTTCAGTTATAATTTTCCATTTTGTAATTTAACACTCCTTTAGTTTATATTTGCACATTAAAAATATAGCTGGAGAAGTCCATCATTAAATACTTTTAATAAGTGCAATAAATAAATTTTACAGTGTGCATAAATCTAAGAACAAAACACAGCTTAAATTGTTAATCTTACACTTTTTCTCATTAATTGCAATACATAAACATATGTTTTATACAAAGATATTTGCTACAAAATAAGTATAATAAATACAGTTTACCACATGTATTAATCTTAATAGTTACAAGCTGTTAATCTTATATATTAGGTAATAATTTGCAATAAATAATTGTTTATTATCTTGATGTCTGCTTGTCTTGGGTTTTAGCAATATGCAATAAAGAAATGCAATTTTGAATAATTTGATTGTAAGACTGCTGGGAAAATACTGTAAGTTATAATTAGCTGAGGGAGGATTTTGTTCACTAGATGAACTATAGAGATATAGTTCAATAACAGAAACATGCATTATTGCTAACATAAATAATTTAAAAAGTTAACTTCAGTTTCAAGCAATAAGATTTTTTAAAAGTTAAATGCAAATAAAATTAGTAAAATATTTCACATTCTTGGCTTCTTTCATCATTTTGCGTTCACTGAAAACAGCAACAAAAACCAGAGAAGCTTTTCAGCCTCTTGTGATTGTTGGCACAACCCACAAATATCTGTCTCCCACCAGCAATATTTACCTGCTCAAAAGCAAATCCTATTTCAGTATCAAACCTTCTTCTGTCCAGTTACAGTATTAACACATCCCCTTATATTTACTAATCTTAATAGAAATTGCTTCTCTCATACAGAACTGGTAATAATTTGTCACAAATATTTCTTCATTATCTCAGTATTTTCTAACTTTGGAATTTGGCAACTTGCAATAAAGAAAAGCAGTTTTGAATAATTCAGCTGCAAGACTGCTGGGAAAAAGGGTAAATTCTACTTAGCTGAGCAAGGAGCCCATTGCCTCAGAAGGAGATTGGTGCTTCTTTTCAGTAACTTTAAAAGTTGGCTTTCCATCAAGTAAGTGTTCCCCCAAATAAGACAAAAAACTACACTAAAGTAATTTCAAACTCATCCCTTCTACAGAAACAAGAGGACAGATACAAAAATAAATTAAATTTAGGTCCTTAAACCCCAAGGTTCTTGTGTTGGACATTAAAAACAGGATATAATATGCATTTTTATGCAACAGGATTTTATACTTTATTTTTTTCCTTACAAATCCTATTACAGATAAATAGAGAAATCTAATCTGCCTGTAAAATATATACCAAAAACCAAGGTAAAGCTTCTTGTGAACTCTAATCTGGGCTCTGTTTCCAATCTCTAAAGCATTACAAATGTAAAAAGCACAGTAGAAAAATAAAATCCATCAGAAATCACAGTACTATTTGATGTTAATTACCAGAGTTATTATACACATACCTATGGTATCTCTGAAAATTATCTACTGATAAGCACTGCTACATCTATCAATATTTGTAAGGAAATGCCATTTACTATTAAGAGGAGTCATGCACGTCTGAGTTTTATGACATGCAAATTCCAAACACTGATACTGTAACACTTGTCCCACCTATTCACCTGGTTCAGTTATGTAAACAAATTACTTGCATTTTGTTTAAACCTCATCTAAAAATTATCACTAAATCACCAGAATTTGCTGAGATGAGAGAAACTTTTTATTTAATGATCAGAATCTGGTGTGTGTATATATTCCCACTTTCATCTGCAGAGATGAAGCAAATAATTTACCTTCCTAGAAGTTTTATCTGAAATAAATACTAAGATATTGAATATTGAAATACAGTTGGATAAAACTGCCAGTGCTAAGATCCTGTGAAACAGTGGTGAAAGAAGAAATTATTTGTAGGTGGGTTTACACAAGTGTACTGATATGTAAAGATTTTAAACTAACAAAATCCAGAAAAGCAGTGTTAAAATCAGAAGATACTATAGGCTTACTCAACTTAGAAGTTGAAGCATGATGAAAACAACTAACTCACAGTGAGAAAAAAATATATATCTCGGATTAAAATCTTACTCCCAACTTGCCTTATTTACATGAAGAATCCCATTGATTTTAATGGGACTACGTGAATAAATAAAGCATGGAAGAGAACAGGAGGAAGAGTGTCAGACCTATGACGGAATAAATTCACAGACCCTTTGCATAATACCCAGGAAATATTTCCAGCTAGAACTCAACCGGATACGACTACTTCAGGTGCTTCAATGAATTTGTACCCAGCACGTACCAGGAGAAAAGAAACAGAAACCCTCCGTTCACTAAGGAGAAAATGAAAATAGCCTTTAAACAAAAGTGGGGTTTTTACATCAGATGAAAGGCATTTGTTAAACAAAGAGCTGAAGAAGTCTGCTATTCAAATGAAACACCGTACCACAAAAACACAGCGAGACAGGCATTATTAGAGGCTTCACAGCAGATGGAAAAGCTACTTCGTTGTAGCCTAAAGATGTAAAACGCAATACCAGTCCCTAAGTGGCACTGGTACAACTGTGGAAATCATAGAGCCAGATGAAGCCCATAAATTTCCCACATGAACAATTGTTTTCATTTCCCTCCCGTGCCACGGGATGTCACGGGCGGGGAGCGGGCGCGGGGACTCGGCGCGCTCCCGCGGCCGGGCACGCGCGCGGCCGGGGCTGCGCGGGGCTCTGCTGCCA
>VZTR01029168.1:335859-358591 GCA_013400775.1 Chaetops frenatus | reverse complement strand
CCCGGCCGCGGCGGGAACTGCACCCCGCGGGCCCCGCGCTCAGCGGCGCCTGCCCGGGGAAAATCCCAATTATTCACGGCGGGAATCGGAGATAAAAACACACCCGTGCCTACCTGGGCACCTTGGAAGGGACTCTTCTTCCGCCAGGTATCGGCAGCGCCGCGCTCTCGCCTGAAGTTGTGCCTCCAGCAACAGCTGCGAGTGCTGCACTCCACAAACAAGGGAACAGCGGCTCGCTAAAGTAAAATCCTAAGAAGTTTATTGAAAAATTCTATATAATCCTCATGCGATATTACCGAACAACTAGAAAACGGTGGGTTATCTTAGCAAGATAACCTCGCAAGATTTTAGACATAGACTGAAAGTTTCTATTGCTGTAGCTAATTACTCCAATGGTATGGTTAACTATAGTAGCAACGGCAGCATATAAAAAAGCACACATTTTTAGGTGAGGAAAAAAAGGCATTTGTTAAACAAAGAGCTAAATTCTGCTATTCAAGTGAAGGTCAATGTCATCTTTTGGACAATTAATTTCATGCTGTAAACCTAATATTATACATTTTACAGTAATGTATTCATTAGTGTGAAACTCCATGAACAGGTTTTTTTAATATTAAAAAAAAAGTTATCCATTAATATTGTGTTTGTTAAGAGGAAAATGCTGTAATAAATTAAAAACCATGTTGGGTGAAAACCAAAATATAAGGAGAATTTTAGAAATGTGAGCATGTCTCCTAGATTGGTTAGAGGTTTTCAGCTTTCCATTTGCTTGTATTATAAAATACCTTAAAATTCTCTTTCATGTCCAACCAAAATGTACACCCTACAAGTGGTCAAATGGAGAAATGGCAATGAGGGACCTCCAAGTAATTGAACAGGTCACAGATGTCTAATCCTCATTTATGTTCTTAATAAGAGCCCCTTTGCAGCTCCTCATGAATAACAAGGCAATGTACTCATTTTTAGTTCATATGGATGACACCAACTCCTCAGCTTTGAATAACTGTTCCTGAGTCAGCAATAGCATCTTCCCTGTGTCCCCAAAATAACACAGAAAGATAATCCCAGATAGTTACAGGAACATAATGGAACAAAAATACATAAAGTGGGATTAATATAGTATTAGACATTTTTATCTCTTTGGGCAGCTCATGGCACCATCTCTAAAAATTTGGCAACTATGTCTAAAAAAAGAAAAAAAAGGAAAAAAAAAATCTTGTGTATTCCAAAGTTCCCCAATCTGCCTCGATGCCACTTTTTTAAAATTCAAGCTCACAGAATACATTAGGTATTTCTGACAAGGAAGCCAACAAAATATGGAAGCAGTCTTATGCACTCTAAAATAGAAACAAGTAGAACAGGAAGCAGTACACAGATCCTTGAAAAGTGAAAAAGATCTTCAAACAAGGGTGATAATCCATGAAAAGTGCATGGTAAGAAATAAGTTACACCACAGAAACCTCAGCTCCTAGTACAAGAGTGACTGCCCTGTCCAAATTACTCCTCCTCGGTTTGATGAACAAAGGAAATATCTTCAGAAAAGCCATCAGAACTCTTTCTCAGGAAGGGACAAAGTAGAGCTAAAGATCACCCTACAAGTTCTGAGGGGTCTGTTCTAACACAGCCAAGGCACTGCAGGCCACACTGTGCTCTGGCCCTTCCCTGCACACAGACTGCCTGGGGACATGCTGGGTGATGCTCTGCAGAGAAAGTAGAAAAATACCAGCACTCCTGGCAGGACTGGGTGAAAATGGGACATTTTGGACCATCCTCCCAGCCTGGTCAGGTGCTGAGCTGCAGTGCACAGACTACAGGGGATTCCTTTGGATTGGTTTGTTTCTGTCCTGTTTCCAGAGCTAACAGCACAGAACTTAACAGGGCTTACATGTAACAATGGTTAAAGCAGAGATAAATTCTAGATTGTAGAACCCCAAGAGTTTAGTTTTAGAAAAAAATACCTATTTTAGCTAAGTAGTAACTCCTGTCAGGTCTCATGTTGCATGTTATATCGAGTGAAGCTGCTCCTTGGTCACCAGTTTTCTTTTTGGAATGTGCTTCATTACCTGCACTTCCTTCTCCTCATGACCCACATTTTTCCAGCCACCTCCTTCCCTTTCCTCCTCTCTTTCACCTCACTGCCAGTGCCTGATTCTGTCTCCTTGTCTCCCATCCTTTGCCCCCTGCTGCTCCCAGCCTAGTAATCCTGAAGGAGTTTATTAATTTCAGCTGCCGGCCATGCCCCAACACTCCTGGTGTGTCCCTGGTAGCTGGGAACCAACTCTTACATACAGTGAAACCCCAAACTGCAGTGTCAAACACCAACATTTCAGAATTAGAAACTGAATTGACAATTTCAAAGGTATTTGGCACTCAGGTTTTGCCTACCTACAGAATAATCTCTGTCCACATTCCTCTAAGACATCTGAAGTTACAGAAGTTCCTATTTCCCCAAATCATAGGCATCAAGATGCTTTATTATCCTACCCATGTTCAGCATGTTTCATCTTCCCACTGTGTGGGTTTCACAGTTTAGTTCACCAACTCCCCAGCTATTTCAGGTCTACCTACAAAAGGATTTCTATACATGTGAAAAGCATCAAAATTTCACTGCATAGAAAAGCTCCCAGGGAAGCCTTGCTATACACACAAAAAAAGAAAATTTTTTGAAAGAAATATTCATTTTTTTTCCTTTTAATGCTGTATGGACACATAAGAAAATTATTTTCCTAGACCATATGATAAAAATGGAAAACATGAATAACATGGTGCCAGATACTGATCAGTTTGTATTAGCAAACCTGATACTGTTTATGTATTTTATACACCTTATTTTACCAACATCATTTGCTCTTCATTAACACTTCTTTATTAATTCTTAATATCATTTTGATATCATAAAAAAATCATCACTACTGACTCTGCCAAAAAGAAACACTAAATACAATGCTAATATGATACAATGGAAAATTGCTAAACAATAAGATAGATCTCTAAGAAAATTTGATATAGATTTCCTGTAGTTTCCCTGCACTATTTTCAACCCTTCTCACAAGGGATACAGCAAAATGGCAATGAAAAGTGAATTTCCTGCTGTTACAGCTACTTTGGATGCTCATGCTTCTGTTCCTGTGGAGCCAGCTTGGATCAATTTTGAGAAAATAGCCTTTATCTACACTTTTGCACAGAAAACACATTTCTGTTTTCAGGATATACAATATTTGTCTATGGTCAGTATTTTAACCTGCAGCATAACAATGTTGTAACTTGCATATAATTAAGGCATCCCATACCATCAGAGAAAGATTCGCAAAGCAATTGAGGAAAATTATTTTTGCATGATATAAAACAGAGAAGTATTTGGTTCAGAATATTTAATAGCACTTATGCACTGTATATAGACCTGTACATGCACCTAGCAAAGTTTTATCTGTTTAAAAAGGAACTGTAAGTTATCTGAAAATTAGTATTGTCACAATATTGGGGGAAGATGTTTGCACTGCCATTTGTAGATTACCCAAACCCTCTGAGCTGGTCAGCATTTTGGAACTGTTGCAGTTGATCCTAACCCAGTTACCAGGTGTAACAATGGAAGGTTACAGCCCACTCTTGTCAGCAGGAAGACAATGAAAGAAATTGCTTTATTTGTTTGTTTTGGGACACAGACACTGAAGCAAATTAATGCATGAAGCAGCAGCACACAAATTTACTTCCTCCTCTTTCAGTGAAGAGTTTGTAACAACTGACGGGCAGTAATCTCACGGCAAGAGTGAGATTACATGGCACATGTATACATTCATCTCTTAGTAAGTCTCATCACAGCTTGTATTTAAATATCCTTAATAAAAAAATAAATAAAATCCCATAGACTTCAAAGGTGCAAAAAGCAGACCCGTTTCAGTTTGAAAAAACACCAAACAAGGTACCAATGGAATTTGAGTCAGCCACCTTTCATCCTGTTCACAGGCAGTCAAATCATGCACCTGACTTTTACTGTTTCAGCTTTGTTGGATAAATATGGACAGGAATTCTATAAACTCTAAATAGATACATCTGTTCTATAACTAAACAAATCACTGCATCTCTGCAAGCAGAGACACCCGAAGAAAATTGTTAAAATCAGAATTTGAGCTCAGATTCTTACGTGGCTCCAGTGAACCTAAGAGCTGATGGACAACAGTCTGGTGGGGTCCTTGTTTCAGTGCAAATATAAATCTAAGGTGCACCAGAACAGACAAATTCCTAAATTAGAAGCCAGCATTTCTTCTCTGTTGTATTTGGATACTCTCTACCAAAAGCAGTGTTCCCATTTTGGGTGCCAACTCTCTGGAGCAGCAAAAGTGACTCCACAACATGAGCACCATTCTTAACTCCAGAGCTCAGAGCTGGAACACAAACTCAGCATAAAAACAACTGGTACAGCTCATTTTGTACAACTTCACACCAATTTCCAGATATTTAAAAGGAAAAGTGGTAGAAAAAATTGACTTTTAGCATTTTTAAAAGGTAGATGTGCCTCTAAATAAGTACTGTCTAGTACCAAGTATAGCAGGTACAGCTTCTTCTCTATACAATCCATAAATCTGCTTCTTCAATATACAATTCAAAAAAGCCCCAAATTGCTATTGCTATCATGATAAACATTGGAAAGTTCTGCTTGACCTTTTATTAACATTTTTCTATACCAATATGGTTCTTGTGCTACAAGCACCCCAAGGAATTATGAAAAATACTTTTTTCTCTAGTTTAGCCCATGTGCACTTAATAGGCTCACAAATATAATACCATTATAAAAAAGAAAAACTGCCAACACTGCTAAAAAAATTGTCATAACACTAAATTATTATATAAATATAAAAGGAGTATGTCTGTAAAATATTCACTCAATGAACATCCCAAGGTGATGATTTTGCTATGTTGTTTTTATTCCTGGGAGATCCATAACACATTTGGATATGCCACATGTCACCACATGAATCAGGCAGTTAATGCATGTGCTTTTTAGAAGCCGAGATGTCTTCCCAATAGAATGTGCTATAAAAAAATGTTGAGATTCTGCTGCTTTGTCTGATAGGCATAATTTAATGTCTTGCTTATAATGCTGCATCTTAAGGAAAAATGTGCACTGTCCCATGTAGTTATTTACAATATATTACTAAATCTATGCAAATATATTTCCCTGAGCTTGGTATTATATAAGAAAGGTCAACAATGTTTGAAATATTTTGAAACACATTCCCAATATATTTTGTATATAGCACTAATGTCCAATGTACAAATATATATCTTAATATATTTTCAGATATTCCTATTCATTTCATCTTGCTGTAGATTATTACAATAAATATGTGGGGTTTTTTGCTTTAAGACTATAGGAATTGGCCTAGCAAGCTATGGCTTTTCATTAAAAGTCCTAATCATACACTTGTTAACAATGCAGCATTTAAATTGCCACATGCCAGCACTATTTAACAAAATAAATTTTAATAGTCATTATTCAATATCATTCAATAATAAACAGATCCTGATTTAAGAGAAATTAAGGGGAAAAAGTTTGAGGTCCCCTTCTCATGCAATTTCTTTCATCATTTCTTCTGTTCACATATTTTTCCACTAACATGTAAACTGAAGATCCTCAAATACTATTTACCTGTCCCATTTTAGGATAAATACCTGTCCCAGGGGACAAGTGTCTTTTGTGAAAACTCTGGACATTTGATTCCATTTACATACCCTCTTGCCATTTCTGCCTTTCTGCCCATATAAACACGAACAAGTTTTTTCCTACAAGTGAAATTGTATCAGTGATGAGCAGGTTATAAAAACTTGTGCATCTCAGAAAGTAGAACTTATAAAGGGAATATGATCATGGACAGTGTGTATTTTATATGCAGAAATATGCTGGGTTTTTTTAATTCAGGCCTTACAAATCGAAATATAAAGTGTTCTTAATGTTCATACAGTATCACTGAAATACTGAACTGTTCATATGTTACCCTGCCAAGTAGCTGACATGTTTCCAAATTTTACACACCTGGGATTTCAAAATAAAGGTTCTGAAAATTGAACATAGTCAAGTTGTAGATATTAATGAAATAGTTTAGATCTTTAAGTGAATTCTGTGTCATGTCCTTTAAACAGAGAAGCAAATGAACCCTATCATTCAATAGGGGTCTTACAGACTGCATATCTGAAGAAGATCCATAGCTTTTCAAGGCCAAAGGAATCTCCCCTTCTACCTACCCTGACTTACAAGTGCCACAACACCTCACCCAAGCAACTCCCAGACCCCACCCAGCTGGCTGAGTCACTACAAGCAGTGAAGGAAACCAGTTAAAATCAGCCATTAAACACTAAAAAGAGCACTTGGCTCCCTATGTACCAAGGAAAATGCAGCCACAGTCAGCTAAAGCAAGCGAGGGGACCCAGCAGCATTGCCCAGCTGCTTGTACAGTCCCAGCCCCTGGCCAAATCCCAACTCCATCCCCAAAAGATGGGCCAATTAAAGCTGAACTCACAGGGTCAGACCACCAGGGGATTTAACTTTGTATTCTGTGTCCAGCAGTGGGATTAAAGCCACAGGTAAGAACAAAACAGGGCCAGGAAGAGAAAATTCCCTCTCATCTTGTCCCAGGTCAGAATTCCCTGTATATCTACATTTCTACTGAAGCCCTCTACTGCCACTCTGTATCTTTTCCAAGTATTGCTAGGCATCTTATGAAATATTTAAGGCATGTAATGTCATTATTCTGTTGATGTTTTCATTCTCTGTATGCAGTGCTGGTTATTATTAGAATTAATATTTTAATTTCTAACATGCTTCAGTCATCTCTGATGGTTCACATCAGTTCTTATCTATTTCATATATTTCAACCATGTCAATAGTACTCTTTTTTTACATCTCAACTAATGATAAGTTAATTTCAAAAATTAATTTTACCATTGATTTCTAATTCTAATTCCATCAAAGTGTAAGATCAGTTCTTTTGGAAGTCTATTCAGGGCCATGTTTTCCACAGAAAAGTCCCTTACTTTTGGGATTGTGATACAGTTTTCATTTGCAAATCAAATAATATAGTATGCATGTAATTAATTAATCAAAACTGCATACACAGCCACTAGGCCTGGTAATATAATGCAGCTTAATCCTGTTTTCAGCATAGGTATTCCTCACATTGTCTGCAAGTGTTCCTGTTTTGCCCTTAACATGCTCATGAGTACTTTGTTTTTCATTTTCCATGCTTAGCATGGTCTACATTGCCTATGGATCTCCTACATTTTCATTCCTCTGAATTAGACAATAAACACAATCCTTTGAATTGATAATATACACATGAAGCTGTGTTTAGATCTAGGATAGTCGTGGTCAAAAATTGTAATTAAGTTTCTCTGCATGTTTAAACAGACCAAAACTGTACAGAACACTGATGAAGTTGATGTTCAATTCTATGACAAGCACTATCAATTCAGCATACTAACAAAAAAAAAAGTTCTCAAAACCCAAAACATACTCTAAAAACAAAAACACTACAGCAGGAATAAGCCATGAATAATGTCTACAGCTGGCAGAATTTTTTAATGAAGTTGTTTCTGGGAAATATTTTGAATTGTGCCCATAATGTTTGCCTATAAGAACAAGACCTCCACTCAACATTGGAATTACTTTCTCAGCATCATCTCTCTCTCACATGTAAATCTACATCATCACAAAGTTCCACAAGGCTCCCTGTCTGCATTTACCAAAGGCTGGAATTTTCTTTGGATGTCAGGACCCACCACCAACACTCACCTAATTCCAGTCAATACTGGCAATTCCTCTGGAACTTCACACATCCCTCCCATGAATACCCAAACATCACCTTCCAGAAAACATCTGTACCTCAAGTCCTATACCCCCAGTGAAGCTCTTTTGCCTTGATTTATCCCATTTCAGAACAGGTACAAAGGCACCTTATTCCTGTCTCCTTCAGTACCAAATCTGCCCTCCTATTCTGACACTTTCACTCTGCTTTGTCTGTAAAGGACATACAAAATTTGCAAAGATTCCAGAAGTCCTTTCAATAAAGATATTCACCAAACCTAAATATTAGACATTTCTGCAGAGAGCATTAGCCAACATCATCAAAAGCAACAGATTGCCTTAACATAGGCAACTATAATTTTCATACTCTCAGAATAAATCTGCCAAATATGTACAATATTTGTTGGTGAAGGTATGGTGACCAGAATCTATTGGTATATGTAAATAGCGAGTCACTTTGATATTATACTTCAAAAGTAAACTAATTTGGTCAACTAATCTTGTTTATTTCCTAAATATTGTTAGTTTCTATCAGTCAGATGATTTTTCCAGACACTTACATAACAAGCATTAAAAAGATACATTTAGCAGCTACAATTGTTAACATAACAAAGGCTACAGAATCCAGAGGTTATTGCATTCTCCCAAAAGTACTTAAATAATAGCCTAAAATCTGAAGAATTACTTTAATACTTCAATAAAAATAACCCAATTCAAAACATTTTCAAGGAAACATAGCTCCTTGCTCTAGGCTACCGAATAATGGCTGAAAGAAAGTATATAGCTTGTCACTTCTGATTAGAGAACTGTGCCTCTGTGCTTTGAATGAGAGGCATGTCTGGTAATAGGAAGTGCAGATATTAAATTTAATAAAATAACGTGGAATACAATATATATGAAACTTGACCAAGTATAGCACAAAATGTAACATACATTACCCTGCTCAGTCAACTACTGTGGCCTAGCATCTAATGACAGACTTAATTTCTATTTTCCAAGGAGAGTACTACAAAAATATAATTTTCAGATTATACAAATATTTTATCAGACTACACAAGAAAATGTAACAAAAATTGTCTTACATATCTACATGAATACAGAACAGCAGCAGAAATTTGTTCGACTACAAATTGTTCAGCCTTAAAAGTCCACAGAAAGGCATTAGGTCTTGTAAATAATTAGTTACAATGACCCTGATGAAAATACATTACAGCATCATATTTCTTTCTTTCCAGGTTTAAGGATTCATTCAGTTTGGGGTTTATTTGTTGGGTCGTCTTTGGTTGTGTTTTTTATAACACAATCAGGATACAGCATTTACATGCTGCTTAAGAGAAAGGAAATGCCTTATCTCTGTTTTTGTCTTAATTCTGGCATTCCAATGCAAATCCTAACAGCTTTGTCTTTCAATACATTAACCCTCAGCACGTTTTTTCACAATTAAATAAGCTCCACACAGTCTTTTCCATTTCCTTTCTAACACAGAACTATGCTACCTGTGATATGACACATAAGGGATTTTAAAACAATTCCAAGAGCTAATCCCAGTAAACCCAGAATTAAAGTTCTTGTTTTCATATTTCACTTTCAAAATATTTAGAACTTTGACAGATATGACATTATGTTTTCATTAAAACAGTTGATTTCAAAATGCTGCACTGTGCAAAAACACCATAAACAGTTTATGATGAACTGCCACACTCTTAATTAAAACAATAAATCCAGTGCACAATATTTGTGCAGCCTCTGGTTTGACCTTTGCCTCTTGCTATCCACTACCAAAGCTGCTGCCTCATTCTGTGCACCAGATGTAGAAGGTTTTAAACCATGATCTGAAAGGCAGTAAAGATAAAATAAGAGAAAATGTGCCATTACTCTTTGCAGTTATGATTAATTCAGTTCATATTTTACAATCTGGTTATGGAGTAAAACTGCAGACTTTACATCAAGCATTTGCCATTCAATATACCAAATGTATAAAAATGCCTGATACTTTAGAAAATGGCACAAAGCTAATTCACAACCACCACATGGAGGACAGAAATAGGAATAATAAAAAAAGGATAGTAATTAGCTATCCATCTAAAATAATGAAGCTATTTCAGCCACTTGGTCAGTCTTGGCAAGAAACATATCTGTTACAACAAAACAAACTAATGCTCCCTTATCTCTCTACTACTTGATTTTTAGATTAAAATATCCTTTAAAACAAGCAGGTCTACTCCACAAAGAGAAGCCAAAGATTATTAATTACTATGCTGTGCTGTAATAATCACAGATTTGTTGTGTTTTCCTGGAAATAAAGTCGAATGTAGAAAAAAACTCCAAGACCCAAGTACAGGAAATGAGCTGGGATCCTGGAGTACAAGCTGGTGTAGGCAGAAATCTTGCAGACAAGAAGATAAATTGAACAGATCTCATTCTGAAATGCTTATAGAATTATCAGTTTGTTACTTTAATCCTCTAGCTTTGTATACAGTAGAGTCTCCAGGAGCAAAAATCTGCCTGGTAGATTCAAACATGACTCTTCATTGCACCCTTAATATTGCCCTTTTCTGTCACAAGAAATCAATTTACCAAATGAAGCCAATATAGTTCCTTCTCACATTTATGAGAAACTAGCACAGAATATATTTCTGCCTTAGGATGAAAGGGAGAAAAAGCTGTATGTTGCCAAATTAAGAAATTCAGGATTCAAATGCAAGTCCATTCATGGCCTAAATATTTAAGGTTTCCTTTCACAGAATAATTTCCCACATAGCACCCTAGAGAAGGAGAATCTGGTTTTTTGCTAGCTCTTTGATTTGTCCCCAGTCAGAAAGAAACACCTCTCCCAATGGTTAACTCCCAGAGACAGTCATGCTGCAGTTCACGAGACCCCAGGTTCTTGAGGAGGTAAGGAAATGCTCAGGAGTGGATTTTGAGTATTTCTTTTACTCCTCAATTCCATTTACAAATCAAGGAAGAAACATTATAGGAATACATACAAAACTTTCCTCAGCCTTGTTTTCTTACACGATATCCATTATGCATTCAAAATCCAAGTGCATTGCTATAGAAAGCTATATGTGACTTTTCTGCATCATTCAAAAACAACACAAAAACTTAAGTTCTATTCATGAGTTCTGCAAGGACACAAAAGGGAAACACACATATCTGCTTTCTTGCCCACTGAGAAATTGGTGAATAAATTTTAAAAAGCAAGATATCAAAAAAAAAAAAATCCACTGCCTTAAGAACTCTAATATCTTTGTTAGTTTTGGTAACTCTTCCTTGGACTAGCTTTTTATTGAAGAGACACCAAAAAAATTGCATGATAATCACTCAGAGTAAAAAAACCAGACAAGCCCCACCTATAAACGCCACAAAAACAGCTTAAAAACATTCCTTTAGGAGAAAAAAAAAAATTAAAAAAAAAAAAAAAATAAAAAAATTCAGCTAGCCCACACTTCAACATCCATGAAGACGTATTTTACTGTGACAGATTCACTGGTTTTATTTGGATTATCAGAGGTCCCACAGAAGTTAATCTAAAACATTTGTGGATAATTAATAACATGAAATAAGAAAAGAGTCTTAAAATTCAAAGATTCTTGTCCATCTCAAGCAAATTATTCTTCCAGTAGCTCTTCCAGACCAACATTTTCCACATTTCTAAAGAGATGATAGGGGAAGCAATGATGCTTCTGTAACATCTCATGTTGTTAGCTAATTTCTGCAGAGCATGAAATATTCTTACAGACCAAGTATGCAACAGGAAAAATCTTACAGACATTAATCCCTTTGTGATATACACGTTGCTGTACATCTTAAAAATAGTAACCAAGAAGGAAAGTGTTTGCACACTTTTATATTTATTTGAACTCTCCTGTGTAAAATATGCAACCTATTTTAAAGGGCTACAAATTCCTTTTCATTTTCTTTTGGTTGCTTCATACAATTATACAACATGTTTTAACCAGGCCTTTCTAGTAAAGAAAGGGCTGACATCTTTGCCAGCTTATTGCTTTAAAAATACCCTACTCTGAAAACTGCAGAACACTCTACCATAGCTTTCATGGAAACTTTCAAAGATAAGCAGAAGTCTAACTCCTCACCAAATAACCACTACTGCATCAAACACTCCTGTCTAAATCTCTCACACAAACTGCATGATTTTTACACCATCCATACTCACAAAACTTTGTGCACTTACCTGTTTTGTCAGGAGGGACTGGCTGTTTGCTGCAGGTGGGGAAGAAGATAAAAGCACAAAGAACTCACCAGAGCTGAGCCACACCTTTATAAGTCCTGTCCCCAGGTGGTTTGGGGCTGCAGCACCAGCTGCACCCACTTACCCTAACAAGGTCCTGTAGCAGGTGTGGGATGGATGGGGAAGGGAAAAGTGTTGGGGAAAGGGGATTTGAAAGTTGAGACTTCTGTCTTAGTGTTAAGATTCTATGAGTTGCACCTGGGTTCCTGTTATTTCACCTGAAACCTTTCAGCTGTGCCCTCTGGCCCAGCAGGATCCCATCAGGCAGATTGGCTGCACAGGTGAAACCCATGAGAGTCCCAGAGCTCCTGCAGCCACTCAGCCAATAAGGGACTGCACAGGTGCTGGGACAACTCCCAAATTACTAATTAATCCTTAATGATTTCACAATCGTGAAGTTATTCCTACCACTGTATCGGCCGTGAGGCTTCCTGAACAAATATTAAAACTGCAGGAGAGCACTTTCAAGGTGTAATTTCATTTTAATGCAGCGTTTTCCAGAGCAGAAATCTTGACCCTGACAAACCCACTCCCCGAGTTAAAACTTTCTAATGAACACCTGTAAACATGTCCAAGTGATTATTGGGGGTTTTTTAATGTGGTCACCAAAATGCAAAACAAACAAATGTGCCCTCCTGCTACAGATCTATAGCAAAGAAAGTGAAAGTCAAAGCTTCCCAAAAGCAGCTGCAAGAATATTGAACATTAGCCAGCAGCACAGTTCCTGTACTCTAGTTCTCAAAAACATTTTAGTTAAAAAACTAAAACATGTCAGTTGAAACACTGATTTCATGAACTTGCAAGTTTTAGGCCATAAAAACAGGTGATATTTGACAAACTTCCATGACAATGAAAACCATTTTTTTTAATTGGAAAGGTTGGGCAAACTTAAATAATGTTGATGCATATGTTGCTATAACAATATTTGCATGCCTACAGCTCAAGAGTCCATCCTTTTAGAAGAAAACATTGTTCCACAGAGTGCATCACATAGGGCATAAAAGTTAAATAAGTTTTAAATAGGAATTTTGCCTCAAGATCTACTCCACTCCAGCCTCTGGTAGATGTTTTTCGGTTTTTCCTGAAGAATATGTTTTTTACTCTGCACAATTCATTTGCCTTCCTTTTCCTTCCTGGAGGAAGGAGTGGGTCAGTTTTGGTAAGATTTCTGGTGTAGGCTGACAGTCAACCAGCTGGAAATGATAATTATACATCCAGCAGGATGCAAGAGCACATTCTTGCAACCCTTTTAATGATCCTGTAAAAAGAAGGATGAGAGAATGGAGAGAAAAATACAAATTCACCTTCTTCTTCTAACAGTCAGTATTATCTTTCCCATAGCACATTACTCTAACACTTCAATTAAGAGAAATTAAATTTCATTCTAAACAAAATTGTAAGGAATTCACATCCAGCAAAGGAATCAAAGTTTCCAAAATATTTGAAGTTTCAAATTTTCATAACTGCCCATCTCTTCAGGATTTTACTTCAGTGGAACCTGCAGATGCTCAGAACCTTAAAACAGGCTCTTTTCTCCACGTTATATTGGAATTAGAGATGTAGTTTGGCTTACACAGGGCCTGACTTTACCTCTAAATCAAGAGACCTTAAAAGTAATCACTCATAGATTTCTAGATTTAGAATAGTGATAATCCCAACTGGCTGAATAAAACAGTTCACAAACATTACTTCAGTCCATAGATTCAGAAAGATGACATCTGTTGGTCTTCAGCAGAGAAATATTCTGTGCTTTAAAAGGGCAACATATACAGTGCACTAATAACATTGACAGAAACTGATTTATAACAACAGTTTTTAAAAGTTCTCATGGAATTAAAAGACTAGGAATTATTCTTTAAAATAAATATTAATTCCTGGGGGTGGGGAAATGTATTAGCATTTAGATAAAATTAGTAGACAAATATTAAATGTGCTCAGAAGGAAAACATGGCTGAATTCTGTATTTCCAAAGTTCTTCTATGAGCTGAACTTGCCTATTATCTTCTTTATCCTGATTTGAATAGCAAAGATTTAAAGAACTGGAGAAAAGTATATTAAGAAAAATAAAATACATGCTTGAGTCCTAATATTCTTTAACCTTCAATCAGAGACCTTGCAAGAAAACTGGGCATGTGAAGATCAGCATGTGAAAGATAGCATCCATTAAGGTTTATGCTGCAATGGCTTTAGGGTTCATGAATAACAAAAATGAGCTTAGTCAGGAAAAGTGGTTGAATAAAACTAAGAAATGCAGTATCCACAAAAGGCCTAAGAAGTCCACCTTCCTATGAACTCAGTTAATGTTTTTTTCCTATTACAAAAGTAAGGAATTGTTATTTGTTTAATTTTAGAGCACATAAGTGAGGAAAATCTACATCTTCCAGGCTGTTATAGTCAGGTAACAAGCCTTTCCTTACTGGGAAATGGATTTCAGGTATGGAACAGAGGAAATAACAATTAAGTAGCACCTTCAATGAATTCTAGCTCAGTATAAACACAATTATCTGTAGAGCTAATAAATTCATATTGTAACAAAAGAATGTGAAGGGATAAAACTGAAAATTTTTACAGTTTCTATAATCCAGTATTTTTTTTACATTCATTAGATGAACCCCAACATTCAATGGATGTAAACAGCATAAATGTTCCCCAAACAGTTGGCAATCCAAAATAATAAGTAGTAAATGAATAGTATAACCCTCTCTGCCTCCCTACTCAATTGCCAGCTTTGAGAATACTCTGGGGTCAACTAAAGGTACCTGCTGAGCACATCTGCAAGCCCAGGAAAAGTCCTCAGTGGTCCCAAACATCAGCTCATGGCAATTGGTCCATGATTACTTGGTAGATGCAGGTCACTGATTTAAAAACACAGCTCTGAGGAAAGAATCTGAAAAATAACCCTGAATTATATCATGTAACAGCCAGGAGTCTTTGTAAGAGAAAAAGATATGCTTTTCTGATAATGTCAGGATATAATCTTCCTTTTTAAGACTGCAGAGAAGGACTCCTGTTTGCTAAGATGACTAAACAAATAATGAATTATTTTCCAGTGTTTTCATAACTTTTGTTTGAGAATAAACATCAGACATTGAAGCTCTAGCAGCTATAAATAAGGAGACAAGAATCTGGCAATAGCATTGTGACTAAAATTCTCTCTGAGTGAACAATTAATATCTTTATATTGCTGACCCAGGAAATCCCCAATACCATACCTGGAACTATAGAAAACCTTTAATAAATATATTATCTTTGTAGGTAAAATGAAACACTTTATATACCTCATGTGAAAGGGGTTGATCCCAGTCAATATTTATATGGGAAACAAATTAGTCAGGATAGAGAATCATAATGAAGGAAATAAATTTCACTCTGAATCTTGGTGTTTTCTTTTTTAACAGTTCAATGTTTTCAATCTGAGTTGAAATTTCTTTGTGTCAATGTGGAAATGCAGAGCTGTCACCCAAAAAAGCTGTGGAAAAACTGTTTAAAACAAAGACAATTGGCCCAAGCACTGAAGCACTGAGACACTGAATCATTTGGATTGTGAACCTTAATTTGTACTGCATCACACATAAACAGTGCCAAATGTGAACAATTCAATACCAGTCACTCTCAACTTCTGAAAATTTTGAATTCTAGTTTGAATTCTTTGACCATTATTTCAGAAAACATATCCATATTTCATGAGGAATTTTCCTTGATTTATGCCAAAAAAAGTCTGTCTTTTTTAAAAAAAATTAACAGAGGCTTTAAGACATTTTTCCTAAACTAAGTATACTGAAAAATCAGTGCCACTACACATGAATAAACACTGTTTTTAAAAATCCTGCAAAATGAGCTGTATTTCATCTTTGTAAGTGTGTCTTACTAAGTTCCACCAGTGGGAGAGTAGAAAAAAAATTATAGTGATACATCTCCATCTAATTTTTTATGTGTTTCTCAGTGTCATTATAGGACTAACATGTTCTGCCTCCCAAGTTTGCTGTTTTTTGGTTTTTTTTTTTTAATTGTGGGAGCACCACTGGGAGCAGGTGCCTTGAAGTGGGGGCACATACTGAACCTGACCTCCCTATGAACAGCTCTGAATTCCCTGATCTTGTTATGAATATTTTTTCTTCAAATGCAAAGCTGCAAAATGCATGAAAGCTAAAGTAATTCAATTAAGTATCTATTCTAAGCTGGAAAAGACCATTTTGTTAGAAGCAGTGGAGCACTAGTTTAACCCTGGTGCTCAGAATTCCCAAGCAAGTCAGCACATTAAGCCAGCTCTTCAACTTAAGAACAATTACTGTCATTTATCAGCCTGAATAGCAATAATGCACAAATCGACAGCTTTCAAGAGGCAAAGCCGAGCTAGGTGTAATGATATGCAAAGCCACAGCACTCTACATTTTGAACTGTCTTCAGCCCATCAATACATCTCCAAGTACCTACAATTTATCAATACAAATGTGGGACCCAATGAAGGCAGGACCAAAAAGATAAATATGAACAGGGTGGAATAAAAGGTTCAAGAACGTTTGAATTTTATAATGATGAAGTGCAGATCACATTCTTACAGCATTTTACATGCAGTGACCTGATCACATCACATTTCCCTCAGCAACAGGAAACTAGGATAAGGGATAATCTTTCTTTCAGGTAGTTGTAAGCAGCTCCTTTGCTATTTTTGCTTTTTTGTTGTTGTTTATTTCTCCTTTCTTTTCTATTCCTCCTTTTTTTCCCCTGGCATTTCTATTTCAAATGTGCATCTATGCAGTAGTTACACAGACATGGTTACTTTTATTGAAATATATAATTAACATATCATTACTTTATCTCAACAGAGCATAGTATATACAGAAAATATCATTCGTGTCTCATGACCTTATAAACTGATTTTAGTAGCAATTGAAGGACTAAAGGAATGGTTGAAATTATCTAATAGCATACATAGCTAATGGCATTCAGTTGGTGAAGGTCTCAAGCCTGTAGAACTGGTTTCCTCTGTACCTGATTTAATTGCGAGGGGGGTTTTGGTTTTGCCTTTTTTGGCTTTTTTAGCATTACAGCTTCTTTGTGAACACAACCTTTCAGCAGCCAGAGCTATTGCAGCACTCAGGTATTCAGATTCCCTTTCTCATCCAGGCAGGTTTGGGCATTTGGATTAGCAGCTCACATATACAGGGAATAAAAGGATTTCTGTGTTTTACCATGACAAAAAAAACCCCACAATTATAACTATTTCACCTGCAAGTCTGGCAGTTCTACCTGAAACACCTACTGTTATCTTTTCATTTTCTAGTCCTTACTTTTTATTATTGCACTATGTAAACCATTATATGTAGTCCTATCTTAATTCAAGATTTCAAGGTGTTCCTTTGAGTTAAACATCTACTTTGAAACATATTTTGCAGAGAGGATATCACTATGCAAGTTATTTTTTTCTACACTATTTTCATCTTCAAAAACTTCACAATGTTATAGAAAATATTAATATGTCCAGATGGATAAAGTGAGATATGAGCAGAACCAAAAGAGGAATTGCCAAAGAGAAAACAGTCTTGTAGGTGAACAACAGAGAGCAGGAGCTCTGGAGTTTATTCTGGGCTCTGCTACAAATTTCTCACAGATGAACACATCACTAAAACCTGTGCATCCTCAGTTTCCCCACAGGCAGCTCTTTTTCTGAGCACAGGGTAAAGCTTCTTCAGGGGCCAAGTGACAGCCACTGATCAATGGAAATCACAACACCCTGATCCATGGACTGTGTGCTATTGCTGAGCACAGCACTGGAGCAGTATTGTCTTCAGCCCTCATCAGACACAATTTGCTCTATCATATGGCATAGCTCAAAATTGAGAGGACTCAACAGGAGCCTTCACATTATTTAAAATACTATTTCCTCATGGTTTACTGTCTTTGGAGAATTCATTCATCTTCCTCTGTCGTTTAGGGACAGGGGTATTTTCAAATGCTTTGAGTTTCCTTTTCAAAACTTTTCCTGACAACTCCTTTCACAAGCTTTTACCTCCTTATCAGGAGGGTCAGCACATGTTCCTCAGCACAGGGGTCTTTCAGACAGCCTGGCTTGCCAGCTGCTGCAAAGTGTGCAGAGATCCAAGGCATCTCCAAGTGGGAGATGAACTGAACCTATGAGATCTATTCCCTGTACCTTTATTTTACTGCTGATTACAACTGTTCACCAGTTTGGTAGACTTACCAGTTAATTATAGGAGTATTCCTTCAGAAGTAACTCACTATCAAGGTTACTAAAGAAATAATGTGCAGGGTCATCCCATTTCAAGGCAAAACCAAAGAGAAACCTTCCACTGATTGAGACAGCACAGTTTTGAGAGCACAAGAAGTGCTGTATTTGCTCCAGTATTCTGCTTTCAGCTCAGTTAGCAATGCATATGGAAGAACCCACTGTAATGGAAACATAATAGAATTATTTTCCAAGAAGGTGAGTGGGAAACTAAGCAGAACATAATGAATGCTTATTTTGATTTATATCTCTCTTACTTGTTACTGTATTGGCAACACTTAAGATTTTTCACAAGTCTCCTGTTACTTGGTATTTCTTCTCATCTAACCACTTCTGCAGCTGTATTACTATATTTAAAACTCTCATTTTCTCTTTTTAAATTATGTTTCTAACATTCAGTAATTATAAAAACACACTGAAAGTTCAAGGCCAAAAGTTTAAGAATACTAAGGAGAACAAAATGAACATAAAACACATTGTTTTTCTTTTTAAATGTTTTAAACTAATATCAATTATTTATCCAAAATGCAGTGGCCATTGTTCTGGAATATTCCTGTAAGTAAGGGCTCTAAAGCTGCAGTCTCAATAGAACTTTCATCCCTTCTCTTTCTAACATGTTTGTGTCCAACCCCACTACTGGTATCAAGCTCTATTACTCCTGCCTAATAGCAGCATCAGAAATGCAAATTTACTATAAATATCCAAGGCATAAAACATTACATTGATAAGAAATATATAAATTATTCAGAAGAAGAGGAGAACACTCTCAAACAAATGTGTAACCTGAACAACCTCAATGATATGTTATTGTGTCAAATCCCTTTGTTCATTTCTTATGTCTAATCTGACTGAGAGCTTGATCTCACTGCCTCGGAATTCAAAACAAGTCTTCCAATTTTTTTTGAAAAAGCACAGAAAGATCTTCTGGAGTGAAAGGATATCTTCTGCTGAAAAAACTTCAGAGTTCTCTCTTTCTTGGCTGAAGTAATAAGCAGAAACAAAAAGAAAAAAAATCTAAAAGTTACAGTTTCAAAGACCAATTCACTTACACAATGTGGCTTACAAACAATAAAATGGGAGTCAAACACTCTCAAACTGAAGAAAAACTTCTTGACTCTTGTTACCCTTTGAAGTATCCATGCTGTAATTTAGAAGGCAGTGCAAACTCACAGACTGAAAAGAACAGAGGGCAAATCAGGGCTAATTCAGGGATTCAGATCCAATGTTGATATATTGGCACACGCCACAACCCAAATAGGAGGGTTTTCTTCAATGTCATCTTATTGTACTGCAAGGGAGGAAAACAGACAGTTCAATCACAAAATCATAATGCTTAAGCAGCATGAAATCATAAAGCTAGCAACAAAACAGGTGAAGCATGCTACATTTATGATTCATATGCTTCCTTTCACCCTAGCACAGCATTGGTTTACTCATAGCCCTGAATGGCCAGTCCCTGCTGCTCTCCCCAGCACAAGAGGAGTGAGCAGTATTGTCCTTTTGGGTGTACTTACTGCACTGCACTCCATCAGATCAAAATAATGCCCATGAATACTTTCACTGTTTAGCCAACTGTACATATAGGTTACAAGATACTCTAAATAGGATTGTTCTTTAGACATGTACATAAAGCTGAATGCATACAAGTCATCTTTGCTGTCACATTTTGGGTCCACTGAAATTGGATAGCTACAGCTACAAAATAACTTGGTGGGTTTTCTTTGTTACAGTCATCCAAATTCCCTTAAAAAATTGATGTGAACAAATATAAAAAATTATTTGCAAAATCATATCTATGAAAGAGTCTAAAATTGCACTTCCTTTGATCATTTAGTTTTCTCATATTTTCTTCAAATATTTTATCATTTTGAGATCATCAGTGTTGATATTCACAAGCTCGTGGACAACAAGAACAGCTTGAAAGAGGTGCTGTAAAAATCCAGAGTAGAAACAATTTAGAGAAAACCCTCAAATTTATCTCATGCCTCCACAAGGTGAAATAGGCATTTCCAGCTAAGATATTAAAATTAGAACATGACAAAATAAACTGGGACATTTCCTCTCTGTGCTAAAGCTGGACTGAACACAGAGATGAGGAAAGGAGAGCTCTGAACACCTCAGGTGGGCTGGAGACTTGTTCAGTCTCTGCAGCACCTCATTCTGGTGAGGAAGGAATTGACCTGCAGAATTCAATCCACCTTTTAGTAGTACCCCACATCTTCCCAATACAAGTCTATTCCTAACAAAAGGATAGTATTTTCTGAAGTGACTAAATAATCTAAAAGAAGTGAACTAGGCTCCCAAGTGCCTTTTTATAAATTTCAACCATGTCTCATATACTGGCATTTATTCATTACAAGGTAAATGCACCTGCTATACTGCCATCTGTTGTCAATCAATAATCCACAGCATCAACAAAATTTCTGCATTGTTTTCAAGATAACATCATTGCTCTCAAAAATTACTTGATTCAGCTTGTCCTGTATAACGTGAACACAATAAAGATGTCTTTTTCAAGATGTAGTTAAAATATTCTTTAGCATATAAAACTTGTTGCAGTCAAAAAGAAAAGTTAATAATAGAAGAACTAATGGAGTACTTATTTGCTACTGGCATTTGAATATCATTATTTGAATGCTAATTCCGAGACACCTTTTAGTATTTTCTATCTCAATCAAAAATTCTCCCACTTTTTTTTTCAGCCAGAAGGAGGAATCACTGTTTCCTTACAAAGATCCCCCCCACAAACACTGCTATATTGCTTAGTTCCTAGAGCTACGGCAGCTTCCAACCAGCTAAATGTTAATAACCACAATATAAATTGCAAGTTATTCAGAATTTTGAGGCACTGATTCTACACAGGACCTTACCATTGTATCAGGTGAAAACCCACTTCAGCTGCTTCTGACAAATCTTTCTAGAATATATCAGGGGTGGGGTGTTTATGAATTACTTCTGTCATCTTAGATAGTATCTTTCCAGTCACAATCTTCACCTCAGTGAAATTTCCACAAAAATAGGGGTAGTCTTCACACACATAATTTACTGATCACTCTTCTTGAAAGGCAATTTCACCACAGTTCATCAGAGAACTGGCATCTCTGGAATAAAAGCTTGCTTACTAATGTTAGATCTATTGCAAATTAATATCCAAAAGCACAGCACATAAGAAGCAGTGTTAAAAAAAGCAGATAACTCATGGTCACATATTCTTCACATACAGGTGTCCCAAGGAAATGAACCTGCTCCTGTCACACAGCTTGAAAATGCAACTCAAGATCAACATGAGAGTCAACAGCTGTAATTAACCCACCAATTAACAACATACCACTGTACTTCCTGAAATGGCTGCACAGTAGTAAAAACCTGGCTCACAAACTACAGATATCACAAAAAAAAAACCCCAAAAAACCACACAGAAGGTAAATGCAGTACAGATCACAAGTACCTGACACTCCTGGAGTTCTGTGCATACTCACCACAGTGACCAAAACCTTCTGTTCTAAAAGGTTTAACATGAAAAGCAATTTATCAACCATCCCACTAAATTTGACTTCCACAACACTGTAAGCAGATTACAGGTGTTCTAAAATGAATTTTAATTGCAAGTTTAACTTGTAATCACAGGGAACTGTTTCAGCAGTCATATATTATGTGACTACACCTGTAGCTGACATAACAGTATTCCCTGGCTGTCCACTGCTGATTTGGGGCCCTGTCTGGTTTTGAAAAAATAGAGAAATCCAAAAAATCAGGGTTATCTTTAATTTCTGGATTAGCTACAAAGGTGTAATCTAGGGGTTTTTTCCTGTTTAAAAGCTCAGAAAGCAAAACACCACCCAGAATTCAAACAAAGGTATCAGTGAGCCCTCAGGAATTCATCAGCACAGATACCCAAATTGTCTGTAACAGGAAAACGTTTTGCAGTTACTTTGATCACTGGTAAATTCCAAAAGGTAAACGCAAAAGGAAAATTACTATATTTCATTTCCACAAGATTTTAATTTAGACATGTTTGCAGAGCATTTTTGCATAATAAGACACAAATTCCTATAACTGAATGCATTCTGCTCTTTCCATTTTTTCTTGAAAATACAATACAATCTTACATACACAACAAAATGTATTTGCTCAGTGATCAGACATTTGTTTAGAAAGTTTTCACTGTTACACAACAGGTACAACTTTCATGCACAAAATATCAATAATTTAGCTTCTGAAACTTTGTGTTACTTCCCATGAAAGGCATCCACACACATCTAGAGTTCAAAAGGTTTAAAATGTTTCTGCAGCATTACCAAGGGTCATAATGGCAATGCCAGAAAAGGTAGGGAAACTGCACTGCTATTAATTACTACTTACAGTACATAGTAGTAAATTAATTGGGCAAAAAAAGGTATTGCTATGATTTATCAGAGTATTAAAAACTCATTCA
>VZTR01029168.1:319670-335823 GCA_013400775.1 Chaetops frenatus | reverse complement strand
TTTTTTTTTTTTTTTTTTTTTTGCTACTGTACTACTGAATTCAGTATTATAAAGCAAAGATTTTACCTTTTCAGTTTAATTAGCTGATCCAGTTTTGGAGCTAGTTAAATGGAATTCTTCTGAATATTAGTAAGAAGAAAGTAGAAGTTGTGTTATCATTAGAAAAACAGAAGTCGAGGGTAAATATTTTAAATATATATCCATCATCTTAAACTTATGCAGCTGCAGAAGTGCACCAAAAAAAAAAAAAAAAAAAAAAAAAAAAAAAAAAAAAAAAAAAAGATGGTTCTGGAAGTCCAGCATTTGGAAAGTCAAAAAAACCCTGGGCCAATGACAAAAAATATGAATTCCAGCTTTAACAAAAGGGAAACAACAGGTAAACAGATAGGTTCTATCATTATTATTTTTTATAGTTTATGAAAAAGTATTAACTGAAAATGATATTGCATTTGAGTGTCAAAAACCAAGTTTATTTCTGCTTCATCACCACTCTTTTGGAGATTTTTTCAGAAATAAACCACCTCTATTAACATGGGAAAATGTAACTAATACTCAGCAAACTTTTAGACAGCAATATTCTCAATATTTTTCTACAAAAAATTCCTGAACTATTTTCAATTTCTTATCATTAATACTGATTTTGGGACTACTACTTTTGTGCTAAAACTGCAGAAGCAGCCAGTATGGTACCGAGATGTAAAAACCTGAATTACTGAGCTCAGCACATTTGCCTGCATGTATAATGCTCAGAAATACATTATGTGTAAGAAAAACAATGTATTATTGCATAACATTCTTAATTGCATCTCTCCCTGCAGGACTCCATCGAAACACGGCGTGCTGGATCTCTGTAAAAAATATTTTGTAGAAGGGCTTTGGAAAAGCAGAGAGCCAGTAAACAGATAACCATTGCACATATAGTTACAATGCATTATGTATTTAATAACCTACATTTTTCTGTTGACAGTGCAGATTTTTAGTGAACCTGAATGGACAGTAACTCCACATGCTTATATGTAGTGCCATCTTTACCTGCTCTTATAAAGAAGATAAGCTATTAGCCCAAATGGCAGATACTATTTCCATGCTCACAAATATTGCCCAAGTATTTCTTCATTTAAAGACATATTTAGACTTCATTGCTTTCCAGATTTGAATTTATATGAACACAGGAGAAGAGGGGAGTTTTCTGAACTACATTTCCAGGAGAAGAGGGTGAGTTTGTCCCCCAAAGGCACATTGTCAGCCTGGAGGACAGGACCATGGTAAGTGAATGGTTTCCAAAGACTGCTGTGGGACAGCATCTCTCATTCTGGTAATTTGCTGACAGTCATTGCTATTTAGGTCTATGCTATTCAGAACATGTATGTGAAGAAAGAGAAAAAAATTTGAATTTTGTGGGTAAAGTAGATTCTCAGGACTTGTGTGCAAAATCAGAGAGACAAAACTTTTCTATCTCCTAACATCCACCAGAAAAACTTTCTGGTGAAGCTTTCCTTTAATTTCCATGACAGCAAGTGGGAAATAGCTCTTGTCCAATAGTACAGGCGGATCACCTCTCTGTTTTCCTGTCATTGTTTTCTTCATTACTAGAACCAGTCAAGGACAATCCAAACAAGACATTTGCTGTGAATCTCTGACTGCTGTGAACAGTTTCTTCAAATTTCACATTATCAAATGCTGTATAAGTTGGTTTCCCTTTAAAAACTCCAGCTTGGGCAGAAGGGAAGGCAAAAAAGTTTGTGAAGGGGAGACCAGAGAGGAGATGCTGGTGGCTGGATTTGTATTGGTCCTCCCAAGGTTTCTACTCAGTGGTAGTCTTTCCAAGGAACTGTCTCATTATCCATCTGCTGTCTTTAATAAAAGATATTATTACAGCATTTCAGATGGAAAGAGAGCTTGGAAAAGCATCTGATGTTCTCCCAGTCACTGCAGGAAAAGTCCTCACTCTCCCAGTGCAGATCTAGAACAAGGAATGTCAGTCTTATTAAGAACCTTATAGAATCTTTTAACAAGTCACTGCATCCTTAGAGACAAAGCCCAAGCTCATTCATATCAGCAGTAGTCCTACACGATAAAGAAATTAACAGCTGATTAGTGCAAAGCTGATCAGTGCACTGTGCCCAGGGGCCAGCACTGGGATGGTTCTGGCCCGTTCTGCAGCTGCCCCAGCACAGGGCACAGCTGAGCCCTCAGCACCTCTGTGGGAACGTGTTTGGGAAAGGAAAATCTGCCTGGCAGGGAGGGGAAGGGGTGAGGAAAAGCAGGAGGGAAGGCAGGAGTGAAAACAGAAGAGCAACCCTGAGAGCATCGAGCCTGGAAGAGTCCCTGGCTGGGGCTGGGGTGGGCAGAGTTTGGAAGGAAGGAGTGAGGCTGAGCCTAGGAAGAAGAGGAGGGGAGCAGAGGCAGGTGATGTTTTTATTTTGGCTCTGTTTCTCACCATTCGAATCTGTTTCATTTGGAAAATAATTTAATTATTTTTCCACAAGTCAGGTCTGATCTGCCCATGACAGTAACTGGTAAGAGATGTCCCAGTCCTTACCTTGACCCCCAAGGGTGACTGCAGGACAAGATCAACCCTGCACATCCCCAGGCTGATGAACAACACTCCTGACTGCCAGCTGGGGGGCAGGAATAGGACTAAAAAGGGGGAAAATTAAACATGGTAAAAATGAAGAAAAGGGAATACTAGACTTATTTGAAATCTTATCCCTACCTGGGTTATTACTGACTCTGAGTTCTGCAGTCAGTCTCTGATGTATTTGGATATTTTGATCACACATCCATACTGCCAATATTTATTTCAGTGACACATTTGGGCCTCTGTACTCATTTAGTTCTATTCTCAGCACACAGCCAGACCCCTAAATATAGTCCCAGTCTGTCTGTGGGTATCATGCTGTGCAGCTACAACAAGCATGCTTTACTGCAGTAACCCTTTCTTCTACCCTTGAATTGAGTAAGCTTGGAAGGATCTGTATCTAAAAATGCTCAATTTCTTTTATTGTGTCAAATCCTGTATATATCTATAAGTAGGGAAAGATGTGAAACTGTATGGACATACATAAAGAAACATGCTTTCTAAGAAGCATTGTATTAATCTGACAGGGTTTATATATAAACAACCAAAAACCCCCAAACAAATTAAATACTTCAAAAACACATTTTCAGGAGATACATGCTTACATAACCTTATGACACCTCCAGTGTGCCACACATTAACCTTCATTTCCACTAATTTTTTTCCAGAATCAAACAGCTAATTTCTGGTTACAAGCTTTGTAAATGCCACCTTTAAGGCCAGGCCCACCATCCTGCCCAACATATTGAAAAGTGATGGGGTTTTTTCCAGTTTTCCCCCTTCCCCACTGAGTTCACACTTTCATGTCTCCTTTCCTTAACTAACCATAAAATTTTACCAAGAAGTTCAGTAAGATTTTTGTCCATCAGTAACAACACTCCTGGCTACTGAGGAGCACCAGTCTCCACTCTTACACCCTCGATTTGTGTAGCAGTTGTGATATTGATCTAACAGTCCACAAAAACACAGCTCTCAATGGGAACCATAATTGAGCAAAACACGTCCATTCTGAAATTATTAATACTATCACAGGGAGATTAATTTCCTTTTGATGTTCTTCTATCAGGAACTCTACTTTGATTCATTGATGTCACAGAACAAATTAGTGCAGTACATAGCCAAGAGAATGATATTAAAATCGGACATTATTCTGCCACTGATATCAAACAATAAAGTAGCAGATGGCTTTTTTTTTCCCTTTGTCACAAATGGCTTTCATGTCAGAGTAAAGGGCTGCAAAAACTAAAATTATTTCTTTTTCTGGAAGTTGTTCTTGTTGGTTGCATACCTGGATCAAAATCTTCAGCATCTGAAAGGACTACATTATATATGATAAAAGGTCAAACATTCAGTGGTATAGAGAAGACAAGAGGTTTCATAACCTTCTATGTTCTGGCTCTTTAGCTTCAAAGTGGCAACAAATCACAACATTTGGTGAAAAAACAAACACTGGCCAAATTGTGTTTACCTTTGGACAAAATATTTACCAAACATTCGATTTCAATAAAATTGTCTTTTTATACACAAGGTTTACTCATGACACGTACCACACTTGCCTGAAAGAAATTATTCCTTCAAAATTATTTGAAAGCAAAGGTATTTACACTGGCATGAAAACTGGATTTGTAAGTGCAAGCACAACTGTTCCAATGTTCTTCCATTCTACACTCAACCTGAACTTGCTTCTCCATTGAATTAAAGACAAAAGTCAGGATTTGTCATTTGTTTCAAAGGAGGTAAATGTGATTCAGTCTCCTTCCTCAAGCACATCTTCCTGTGATGCTCCCAGTGCTGTAAGGACATCTGTTACCTCTCTATTCAGCACAGCTGCTCTTCAGAATTGAAGTATTTGAACACCCAGGCTTGGGGACAAGTTCAGCCCAGCTGTGGCTGACACATTTCCTCCTGCTGACTGCCAGGAAGCACAGGCACTGCAAGAAGGAGTAGTTGTCTATGAGTACCTTTAAATGAATGAATTAAAACCACAAAGCACAAAAGTTTGTTTCACATTGTGTTCAACCCTGAAAATGACAGGTAACTGAATGCAGTTTTTGTGCAGCTATTCCTGCCCACCAGCAGAAGGACAGAACATCAGGCAGCAGAATTCTGGAATTTCAACTGTACAGACAGGGTCAGAATATGTAACACATTTCCTGTATGTCAAGTGGTTACTTCAATAATTTTGTACAGTACCATTTCCAGGAGCTTAGGAAAATGAACAAAATAAAGCCAATTACTTTGACCTCAGCCCATGGGTCTGGCAAAGAAACTGCTGGGAATCATACTTATGTATTTACCAAAAACAGAAGAGTCAAAATATAGAGTCTAAATAAATCTACAGAATCTCTAAAAGAGGAATAACACTACAAAACTTCCTTTAAAAACACCTCAGCCAAGGAACATGTGTGCTGCTAAGTGGATTAGCAGCAGTACAAGTCCTATGGAACAAAACAGGCCTTCTAACAACTTGAAATTTACATTTCCCCATAGAAGACTGGTGATTAGTTTTACATTAATTGCAGCATCCTCTTAATAGTATCCAAGCCAGCTTTCACTGGCAACCAGGATCCCTTTTTTCATTATCAATTCTTATTAGCTGTTATTGTATGTAATGCCAACATATGAGTTCAGTTGCGTTTTTTCCATTATTCTCATTAATATGGGATCTTTTGAATGCTTGGACTACCTATGAAAGAGGTTGGGGGTGAAGGCTGGAGAGGATTAGCCATAGTTTATATTATCTCTTATAGAGAAAGTATCTGTACTTGGGTTTTTAAAGTCATGTAAACTCTGGGCCATGACGTCAGCCTTTAATATCCCCACTTGTTAAAAGGTAGACACCTAAATACATTTAGAAAAGTAAATATATTACAAGTAAGTTAATAACACTAACCCAGGTATTTTTAGAAAGTTCTGTATAGCCAAGGATTTTCTATACTATGCAAAATGTTTAACAAGTTCACAGCACTTTTCATATATCCACCTCCAATTTTAACAAAATCTTTTGAAGAAATAAGTATCCAGATAGGCACAAACACAGGATAAGTGTTCAACTCATTTTTTCTGAGTCACTGTGCTTCTTTCTCTTCCACACCACAAAACACCTCAAAATCTGTAATCACCATCATTTTTAACATAACCTTTTAAAACATAGCATGTTCTAAATCTTTACTATAGTGAAAGCTTCTAATAAAGCTAAATTAACAAAATGTTCTCAGGGTTATCTAATTAAATCAAGGAGGAAGATGATAAGCAGTGAAAATGCATTCTCTCTTCATAATACATAATACCTGGCTTTGCCAACAACAGACCAAGTACTGTGTTTTATGTAGAACACAACGTGGATTGCTCAGCTTGGAAACAGTGAAAAGGAGCAGAAGCTTTCAAAACACAGAGAAGTAGAACTTAGTGCTCTTTCCTCATAAAGCTGCAGAATGCAGGTCCCTTTCAGCTGTTAGGATTGAAGAATGACTTTGAGTAGAACAATAATGTCAGAAGAACAGTGAAGTGCACACTAGACAGCCATAAGAACTTCATTTGACTTGTATTGGCAATTGATTTAAATGGAATTGCAACTACCCATCAAGGTCAAGAGTGCTTTCTTGACATTAGGGACCTCTGTGTCAACTGTAAATGTACAGTGGTCATCTATTTTTTACAAACATGTTCAAATCATTATAAATCATGTTTTAGAATGATTGTTTTAATGTTCTAGGTAATGGGATTTTGCTGAATGGTAGTATTGCTTGCTGAACCGTTTGCAATTTATTCTTTGCTATACAAATTACTCCACAAAATAATAAAATACCCTTTATCAGATACTGCACAGCTTAACCAAAGAGATGCATCACACCAGGTACCTTCCACTGTAGTTTAACAATGGTACTATTAAGACAACAAAGTTGTGATTTCAGAAAAACAAGGTCTTGCTTAATGTTAGTGCAGAGAATTAGGCAAATGTTACACTAAAATTTGAATAAAACCAAAAATATTGGTTCCAGGTCAAGATCTCTGGAATATCCCACCACAACTATAGTAGATTGTTCTCCCACTGAAGTTGAGGGCAACCTGTTTATTTGGACTCTGTATACTTCCAAAGAGCTCCCACTGTGACAATTATATTTTTAAAATTTCTCCAACAAAATATGTTTGTGGTGCTCTAAAAACAAATAAAAAACACATCTCCCTTTTAGAATACTGATAATCAAGGTCCCTGACCAACAGAGATGAGGGGTACCCTCTAAACATAATTTCCATATGGTTCTAAGAATTACTCATTTAGTTTTCAGGTTAACTATGTTCAGCTCATATATATTTGCTGCCTTACTTTTATTTCTGAGGTAAATATATTTTGATGATAAAAAGCCATAAGGAAAGAAGAAATAGGCACACAGTGAATTACATTCCTCACAGGAGTACTGCTGTTATCTCGCTTATTTTGCTTCTTTGCCACTCTCTGCATTCATGCCTGGAAATTTTGAAAAATCACAATCCCAGAATGGTTTGGGTTGGAAAGGACCATTCCACCCCTTGCCATGGGCAGGGACAGCTCCCAGTGTCCCAGGCTGCTCCAAGCCCCATCCAACCTGGCCTTGGACACCTCCAGGGATGCAGAGGCAGCCACAGCCTCTCTGGGCACCCCGTGCCAGGGCCTGCCCACCCTCACAGGGAACAATTCCTTCCTCATTTCCAATCTAAACCTCCTCTCTGGCAGTTTAAAACCATCTCCCCCTTGTCCTATCACTACATGCCCTTGTAAAAAGCCTCTCTCCATATTTTTCAGGCACTGGAATCACAGAAGGTAGTTCAAGAAACAGTGAAGTGTGACGAAGAGAAAATGACAGTACAGAGCAGAAGTAAAAGACCAGATCTATGTGCTAGAGAAGTAACAGTATTTGTATTGGCTCCAGCAACCACTGGCACAGCCCAAACAGCATTTGTGTGTTGTAGTCTCTGTTGGCTTGTGGTTTGTGATTCTCTGCTTTTTAAACCTAATAACGCCTTATTGTGGAACTATAATTCATTTCACATTTTTGTTTACATACTTCTATACTTGTTTATATTTAATACTTCTATTTCCTTAGTTGAAAAAGTTATAAACAAACAGAGCAAGTGGAAAAAAGTGAATATAAGGTTATGCAAGTCTAAATGTCATATCTTAAAACTTAAAACAAAAGACTGGATACATTCAAAACTTAAATGAACAAGTTAATCTTATTTTTCATTGAATTACACTGAACTATTTTAACTACTACCTAAGCTATCTTTAAGCAGTTATTGGGACTCCTTTAGCATCTGTTACATGAGGAGATTGCTTCACACCAGTTTTTAACTGATGTAAACACATTACTATCATTATTTTTCTAAATCTGTCAGGGAAAAGACTTTTGAGGGTTGCTGGTTCCCCATCATTACAGCAGATAACAGAAATCTAATTTGGATTCCAGTCCAGGCTTGGGCTGCTCTTGCAGTGCAGCAACTGCTGAGCAGCAATGTCCCCCCCACAGCAAGAGCAGCAGGAACATCCCAACACCCCAGCTGCCTTCCCAGCCCAAAGCTGGCTTAGAAGTTTCTCAATTCCTTTTCTTCCAGTGCCTCCTATTTGACTAATTACCTCATCATAATTTGGTAACCTAACAATAATTGACAGCATAGAAATGCAAAATAACCATGGCCTGAAAACTGACATGAGCAGAGTTATATCACCCAGCATCCTGGCTTTCACACAACTCTTTCATTACCTGTAAGCTTCTCAGTAATGAATATGCTATTAAAAGAGTTTTTTAATTTTCATGTTTCTCATGTTGTAATTCTCCAATAAATTTCCCTGACTTCCAACATAAATAAGTTTCATTATTCCTCATTATTAAAAGAAACAAACACATTCTCCTTCACTGAAAGGGTGTCATATAATTAGATGACCTTCCTACATAAAATCATGAATGAAAAAAGACCTGACAACTTGCATAAAAATATTTAATCAGACATTAGGACATTAAATATAGTTAGTCAAAACAGAAGACATTATTGTACTAACAAATGCTTTCAGAAAGTCTTTTACAATACAAGAGATCAAAGCAGACTTTAGTTTTACTACATCATTAGACAAGTCCCAGATTTTCAACAATTTATCACCAATTTCTTCATTTGTTTGCTTTAAACATGCTTTTAAAACATACCTGATAACTAGTAAAAATTGTATACAATGCAAATGACATTTCAGATACGTTTTATTGACTTAATGCTCTGGTAATAAAATTATAACAATCAGTATTATTTTGATTTATTGCAAATTTTACTTTCACCTTTAATGGACTTGGTGCATGGCAGAATTGAATGTAATGTTGCTGCCACCTCAAGGTCACTACAGAAAATTTTGATGGTTCATTTTGGTCTACTCCTATCTAATAAACAGCAGGAAGATTGAA
The DNA here is from genome assembly GCA_013400775.1 of Chaetops frenatus. Classification (NCBI taxonomy): domain Eukaryota; kingdom Metazoa; phylum Chordata; class Aves; order Passeriformes; family Picathartidae; genus Chaetops; species Chaetops frenatus. The sequence continues at coordinate 326,814 of VZTR01029168.1, read as the reverse complement.
TAACTAAGACTCAACAGGCTCCTTTGTTTTCAGGAAGTTGCTTGATGCCCACTGTGTGCAGATTCCATGTGCATATTTGCAATGAAAAGCTGATTTTGTGCCTCTGTGTACAGGGAAGGACAGACACAAACACACAGACAGACACAGCCCCTGCACACCTGCAGGCAAGGACAGTCCTGAGGGTTAGAGGAAAAAACCCTCTGGATGCCAAGGAATGTCCATAAAGGAAGCCAAACCTGCAGTCCTAATTTTACACAAACTCCTGAACAAGAACTTGAACTTAGTAAAATTGCAAAGGAAATTTCAGTCCATCACCTTTCCAGGGGTTTTGCTTGTTTGTTTGTTTGTTTGATTGTTACTTTTTTAGGCTTTCCAATAAAAATCACAATAGGATGAACAACTCCAGTTTGTCACATTTATGGAAATATCTTGATACAGATTTTGAGGGGACAAGTGCACAGTAAGTTCTGTAGCCCAAATAGGAAAGTTGTGCAAATTTTCTTATGTAAGATCCTGTCGAGCAAATGAGTATTTCAATGAAGAACCATGTCTTTGCTATAAAATACCTGCAGTGCTATGTGTTTATATGGATGCTCAGAAATTATATTAGTTTGTACTCCTAAAAGTTCTAAAGGGGCATAACAAAGGCCTCACAGCATCATGCACGTGACAAATATGTGGTCAGTTATATAAATTTTTCAAATTTATCATGGTTGGGTTAATGTGGCTGCTACCCTGAAGTTATCTGAAAAGTGTCACACTCCAAAATTACAATCTACTGCTTAAAACCCGCCACAAGCAGCTCTGTGCTTGATTTAAAAACTCTATCTAATCCCATTTGGCAAAAACCAGATTGCAATTCAAGTAAAAAAGTCTGAGGAGATCAGCCTAGGGAATTCAAGGAAAGTTGCCAGGACTAGACAAGACCCCTCACTAAAGGACAGAGGACTGGTCCATGATTCCCTTTAATGAAATGAGAAGTAACCAAAGGCACTTCTTGTTTCTTGATTTAAGGTATCCAGTTTCCATGCTGAGCAGGAAGTTTCAACACTTTTATTCTGGCCAACATTGGTAATTGATATTGAAATTGAGTCATGGATATACCAGAGTTTCACACCTGACTGGATTTTCAAGTTTTTGGTGCTATTCTATCTTTTGGGAGCCAGCATGTAGCACCTACTTTAGAGGTTCTTACTTGCACCAGAAATTAGGGCATTTTAATCCACACTGAGTGATTGAACAAGAAGGAAAAAGTAATGTCATTTAACTACAACTGCAAAAAATTACCAATGACTTCAATTACAGGAATATTAGCTACATTAGAACTCCAGGGAGTCCAATTCTTTTTAGGGGATCTCCTTTTATAGGTGAAATATTAATTTATGTAATGCATGATCTGATTCCAGGCTTACTGCAGCTTATCATTCACAAATGAGTTCTCCTGGATGTGTAAATACAAACCAAGGACAGTCACTGGGGCATTTCTGAATGGCAAATGTAACAACTGGGATCAGTATGTACCTGCTCTAATGCAACACTTCACATACAGATAATTTCTCTTAAGAACGCAAAAGGCACTTCTGTATTTTCACTGACTATAACAAGATAAAAAGAGTGGTACTTTGCTGTCATTGTTGTTGGAATCTTTTGTGCATATGACTCCCCTTGCTACAACTGACAGTAATAAATCACATTCTGCACTCTCTGAGTTGGATTACAGACCTAAAGCACTGTTTGGAGTAAGAGCTGGCAAAAATATCAGTATCTGTACAAAGCAATAGAAAGGGAAAATAATAAAGGACATTATAATATAATATATCATGTGGCAAGGCTCTGAGGACTGCCTTGATATTTTCTGTACAGCTAAATAATTGTTGTCCCCATTCTAAGTGGAGTTTCCCTGTGGCCAATTCAGCAGTAAAATCCCACCTAAAATGTATGATTTTACTAATTTAAAGCAGATCTGCCCTCAGTACACATCCACAGACCAGACTGTATATTTACCCAAGTCTAAGAAAACTGCTTTTTCAGAGGGCTGTGAGAAACCCTGAGACTTGAAGACAATGACAAAACACCTCTTAAGAATCTGCAAGTTGATCTTTTCCCCCCCAAGAAAGGAAAATATGGCAGTAAGGTCCTTCCTCCCTCACTCTCAGCTACAGCCCAGGTTTATCCTGCTTTCCACTCACTGCAGACCTTCCAACAAGAGACAAATGTGCCCACAGCAGTACTTTGACCAAGTCCATAAAAACCATCTCCCAACACACTAATAGCAGTTAGGGGGGTGATTTTGGGTGACATTTTTATGTAAGATTTAATATAGAATGCAGTTCTAATTATATTTTGCCAATATCACTGACAGAAATAAGCTTTCACTTCCTTCTTGGATTAAACCAACAGATAGATACAACAATTGTGAAAAGCATTGCTGTGCCAGTGGAACTTCTATATAAATTAAAAGTTATATAAGTTGCTTTTGGCATAGCTGTATCAGAAAAATATGTTTATTTACCTTTTAGCACCTTGATGAGAGCCAATGTGAAGCTTTCCATAATATCTCACTCTTTTCAGCTCACCTGGTTGTGTCTTCTGCTCAAGACCAATGAGAAGTGAGTATGTTAAAGATAATAACAATATTCCACAGAATAGCATGAGGACAATTTCGGGAAAAAAAACTATATTCTCTTATTTCTGAGAAAAAGTTGTAAATATAAGCGAAGAAGCCGATGAGAAAGAAATATAGAATTTTTTTTCTGTAAAAAGCAATTCCAAATAAGTGACTTATGGTCAAATAACTAAGATTCAAGGGAATGAGAGTAAGTTTGCAAATAATAGGACAGATGCTGTTAAATCATCTCTAAATTGCAATTACGTATTTTACATATACACTTACTTGCACACATAAAATTAGATTTACGTAGAGCTTAGAGGTGGCCCTGAATCACAGGGTTTAAATCTGGAGTCAAGCCTATGTCTACACTCCCATAAAGCTGGGGGAAGCAGGGGATTGAATACAGGGATTTTTAGTCTCATTTTCTGTACAAAATCAAGTGGATGTGATTCTAGGAAACAGAATAAGTCATTCAGGAAAGCAGAGGCAAAGAGTTTTCCCTTTAATTCACAGAAAAGTTTGCCTAAAATACAGAGTGAAAAAAAATCTCATCATTTGATAACATGTCATGGAAGAATACAAGGTCTAAAGTAATGAGAGATTCACTGATTTGCAATGTTAGCAGTACTAAAATAATTAAAAGACAGATCAAGGGGAAACAAAAGACAAAAAGATAAGAAGTTAAAAATGTCATGGTTATTCTCTGAATAGATGATATATATCAGATGCACAGCTTTTTAGCAAATAATAATAATAATTTAGATTTAGTAAACATATTAGTAACCATCTTCTCAAGAACAGGAGATACTATCTAAATTAAATTAATATAAATCAGCCCCTAGATGTCATTGTTGCAGCTGAAATATCACTTAATACAGAACTTTCCTAATTCTCTAGCAGAAAAGGTTGTGTAAAGCAAAATAAACCATCTAAGTAATATAAATTCTGTTCAGCTTTAATGCCTTACTGCCACAGCACAAAGAGCTCTGAGGCTGTAGCAGAAAGAGAACTAAGTCTAACTGCACAAAAGGGTTGTGTGTGAGGTTTGGGGTCTGGCAGAAGGGAAGCACAGCCACCCCAAAGGACACTACACTCTAAACCCTAGGGCATAAAACATCCCACACCTGTCCCAAGGGAAGATTATTCCTTACTCCCATCAACGCTGGCCTCAATACTAAAGATGCTATTTCATATAGTTAACACGTCTCTGATTCTGTCTGGAACAGTTGTACATGTTCTCTCTATGTATACAAAAACTTTGGGTTTTAAATAGTCATTTTTAATCTTGCAAAGTTTTGTTTTCTATCGTATCTTGCAGCAATGAGTTCCAAAGGATAATGACACTTATATAAGAAAAAAAGGAAATCTGTACCTGTTTTGGAAGTGCAACCATCCAATTTCACTGAATAACTAATTAATCTAATGGTAGGAGAAGCATATTGAAAGTGCAATTTATTTCCTCTATACTATTTATTATCCATATATGTCTGTCATGGCCTATTTTATTGTCTAAATGAAGAGATACAGTGTTCTTTCTTCCCTGCATAATTTCTCAGTATCCTAACAATTCTCAATCTACCTGCAGCATTTTCTCTCACAATACAATGTATTGAATGTGTGTTCTATTTCATAAACAAACAACACCATATCATTTTTCCTAATCAGCGTTCTTACCGTGCTTGTCTCATTCTCTGCATTTTCCTCGATTACGCATCACATCTGCAAACTTCTGTATTCAGGGGGTCAAAATGTCTCCTAAGGCTCCACTTGACAATAAGGGTTCCCACAGTACCAGTCTGATAAATCAAAGTAGTCAAATACTTGTACACCCAATTAAAAATGTGCAAATTCTTCCACCATTTTCTGAGGAACCCAACATTTCCTTTTTCATGTGATAGTGAATTGTATTTTCTGCACTCTTAAGTTCTTTTTATCCAGAAACAAAACAGCTATGAGCAGAAACAGACAATATGAAACACACTCTGTCAGCCAAAAAGAATTAAAAAGCTAAATCCAGCCTTCTGTGTTGTAGTTAGTTTATAAAGGCAGCAGAAAAATCCCTACTTGCCAATAGTATTGTAATGCTACAGCAAATTTCATCTTTTAATGGTGGGTCTACCTCACAATAAAGGTCAACTCCAGGCTGCCAAGACCTGAAGCTTAGGTGAAATATTAAATTAAAAATCGACTTTGTCTCATGCCACTCCAAGTACTCTTGGCACTGCTCACCCAGGAAGGGATGCACCAGCCAAAGCCTCTCTTCCAGCCAGGGCTCCATGCAAGGTTCACCTCTGCTGTACACAGAGCTACAAACCAGTTTATTTAATGTGCACTCCATAAAGCCAGGGACTCCCGTTATATAATGAATTATAATAATGTGAAAATTATAAAGCTTTTGGAATTGTTTGGGAACTTCCAGGCATAAATATGTAGAAAACCCATGGGCTAATTTGGATTTTTCATTGACAACTATATATCTTATTGCTGGTACAAGTCATTCATGAAAACAAACCTGATTGTTAATTTGGTGACTGAAAAGAGTTTGAGACCGAAGCCACAAAGAATAAACAGGCACCATATAGGAAAGCTACTACATGTAGATTTCTGTTATTTTAAAAGTGTACACAATAGCCTGTGCACACTTTGCATGTTTTTACTTCAAGATTGCATCTTTGCTGGTGTAGCTCAAAATTCACCTGGTGTTTCTAGACTATGTGTTACTTTTTAAAATTAATTACTTAATTTAAAATTATTTCATTTAAAATAATTTTTTAAATTTTAAATTAATTTTAATTACAATGTTTACCATAAAACTCATTCCACCGACATTCTGTACATATTTAGGAACCAATTTTGTATAAACTTTTACAAAAATATCAACATTCTGAACATACTATACTCAATACAAGAGTCTCATCTCCAGTGCTCAGGGAGAGGTGCCTTACCCAGATTTCATTTTGTTTCATGTCTCCCTCAACTTGAAAGCAATGAAAATGAAAAATAGGAAAATAACTGTGTGAATTAAGAAGCCTTTCAAATTAATGTAAAAGTGTAAAATCTAAATCTGTCTTTTTGTACAATCATATCTGCACAGAGAATGAAATCTTTAACTTAGTCCAGGTTAAATTACAACAGAGAAGAATGACAGTGTGTATGGATGTGATTACTCATTATCAACCCAGTATTTTTAATTCAGATCTATCAGATCCTAGCATATTTTGATTGGAAAAAAGAGTGTGAGAGTCCTGTATCTACAAGAGTGATTCAATTCAAGTAACTGGTTAATTAAACTATGACACATACAGAGGTGGAAACAAAGCTTTTAAAGGAACAGGGTCCATGAAGAATAATCGTTTTCTATGAAAAGGCTCTACTTAATAGGGCAGAAAAGCTGAAACAAGTTGCCATTATTAGTAGTACTACCTTTGGCACTGTGAATACTTTCAGGTTAAAGTTTTACTTTTATTTTTTTAATTAAATTCATTTAATAGGTGTTAAGATGATAGGTTGTATCCTTGCATTTTCTCGACAGCAATTTATTTTTTAAAATAGTCTTAACAAAGTCTTACCAAATCAGAGACTGTAGGATAGAACAATTTTACCAAGTCGGAGATTGTAGGATAGGAGTTGAATTGTCTTAAAACTTCACATAATTGAACAGAGCTTCATAATTCCAGAGAAAAAGTAGAATTAGAGATACTATTGAAAGTATGGACAAATCCATCTCTTGAATAATACCTGATCTGATAATATTTTTAAAAGATCATATATTTCAAAAAGCCCATGTATCTATGAAACAATATACAATCATTAACAAATCTCTCAGCTGTGGGAGGAAGTGACCTTGCAAAAAGTTCCTACAATTTTACCAGATCCCTCCAAATCCAAATCTCCACATCAATACACTTCAATTCCCGTTCTGGAAATGAACATTGGATCGAACCTGCCATCACCCAGCCACTTCTGAAGTCACTTTTGAAGCTCGTGACTCCCCTGACTTTTCAGTCCATTTGAAATATCTCACGAATTCGCCACACGTAACACTCCTGGTGCATGCAGCAAGTGTGTAAAACTCTGAATTTCTGACCACTTAAAACTGCTAAACCCTCCTGACCGCTTTAGACCCAAAATGTGGAGGTTGTTGAGTTTTTAACTACAGGTGTTTACCACAGAATACAGTGCTGAAAGAAAACACTTTTTGGGAGACGACAGGTTTTGGAGCGCGTGGTGCTGCCAGGCTTGGCGCTGGATCTGGGAATGCTGAGGGGCTCCGGGCTGACAAAAACCGGATCCCATCCCATCCCAAAAACCCGGTGGAGCTTCAGCAGGAGCACCTGGACACTGACTGAAGTCTCAGCTGCTCCGGACCACCCTGCCTGGCTCTGGGACACAGCAGGGCTGTGACACTCCCCCACTGTCGCACACCTCGGCACTGTCCCACACCGCACTGCGGCCCCGTGTCAACTCCTGCCTCGAGTCACCCCCGGCCCTGCGAAACACAGAGACACAGAGACACACAGACACAGAGACACA
>VZTR01029168.1:295299-318874 GCA_013400775.1 Chaetops frenatus | reverse complement strand
GGAGCGGGGAGCGGGGCTCGGGCCGGCCCGCGGGAGGGTGCCCGGCCGGGGGAGCTTCCCTGCCCTCGGGAGCTGCCATAGCATCGCACCGCCCTCTCCGAGTCAGCTTGTGCAGAGCGTGGTTGGCTTTTCCTGCCCTGCAGGCGCTTCGCTCTGCCCCGCCGCGCTGGTCCAGCGGCTGTCGGACACGGCTGGAATGCGCAGCTCGCGGGATTTTTCCTCGCGGCTGCATCTTCCCCTCCGGGTCCTTTTGGAATCCCCAGACACACGGCATTTTAATTACCCTGTAGGTCGTCTGGACAACGCTCTCGGGCACTAGTGACTCTTAGGGCTGGTCCTGCGCAGGGACGGGAGCTGCACTCGATGGTCCCTGTGGGTCTCTTCCAACTCAACTCATTCTGTGATAATTTGTGTACAATTCTTACCATCCCTCTAAAAACCTAAGTCTGCAACAGTAAGCATTGAACTCTAAACAAAATGACATAACACATATATAGCATAGTTATGCATCTGATAATGTGGACCAGCCCCAAGCATCCCTAATCAATACATGTGGAGGTACTCCCACTTTTTGCCTTTTTGACATAGCAATGGTATGTAGCAGCAAATTTCTTTGATGATCTTTTTTATCAAGGCTTTTATGATCTTTCCTCTTAGTTGTTATGCTGCTTTCAAGTGTTTTCAGTTAAGGAAAATATTTGCCAATTTAGGATTACTTACAAAGTTTTAAAAGTACCAAGTGTAATTTAAAGTAGCTCAGATTTTCCTTAACTCATTTTCCAATTGAAAATATTTCAAGTAGACATTACTCCTTTGAGTGTTTCATTAAATCTGCTTTCAGGAGCAAAAGCAGGTTTGTTCACTTTTCATAAGGGTTTCTAAATGTGTTACAGGCAGTATGAAACAAACAGCAAAGGGTTTTTATGTAACTGAATTAGGGTGGTTTTCAAATAATAGTTTTCACATGAGGTGCAGATGATACTAAAAAATGAACAGTGCTTACATTGATAGTTCTGATGATAACCTGAATTGGAAGTTGAATGGTAGCTGAAGGTAATTTGAGTAGTTCTGCCCAGAATTTTTTCTGTAGTGGGAAAGAGGCACCACAGAACCTGCTATCATGTGTCTATGCATTATAATGCTGTACACTAAATCCATAAGTAGAAATGAGTGGATTTCATGGGTTTTTAGGATCATTTCTGGAAATTCTTTTTTAGCCTCTGTGTTTCTCGCAAAAATAGAAAATTAAAAATCCACATGAATTAACTTGTCATAATTCTTCAATTATGATACATCTCCCTCATCTCTTTATGTTCTCAGTTTTATACAGAGTATATAAAAACTTTATATAAAATACATGTGTGTATATGTAGTGGCTCTTGAATAGGTTATTTCTAGACATTTTTTCAGAAGTAAATTTAACTGTAAGACCTTTTGTGCAGCTCCTTCACCCCCCAGCCCACAGCTCTGCCCACATCACAAGGTATGTTTTCATGTAAATTTTTGTGTAGTGGCTTCTAATTTGACCTCCAACACTACCACACTATTGCCTGTGGTTTATGGTTTGATATTTTTAAAGGAGGGGTAATTGGAAATAGTAACTGCCTGTAGCTTTCCCTCAAAACAGAAAAGAATTGCTCTTTATAACTTCAGTACCAATTGATTTTCCCTGCAATTAAGAAATTGTAAAAACAGCTACAATTAGTAGGTTTTCTAGATAATTACATTTATAATGAGAAGTGGGATTTAACATTTGAGTGGTCTTTAAAATAGTCTTAGTGAAATGACTGATGTAAGCAAATGCCAGAATTACTTTCTTCTTCTAACATTTCAAGGAAAAAAAGTTCTTATTTTTGTAAATTGTTGCAAATTGTCATTTGCTGTAGGAGCATCAGTGTATCAAAGTACATTAGGAATATACCTTCATATCATACCCTGCTTGCAAACATCAATATGCCAGTTACTGTCAAATGGTATTTTAATGTTTAGCATTCAAATGTGTAGTGCTTAAAAAGAAAAAGAGAATAGCTGTAACACTATTCTTCAGTTTACACTGGAAAACACTTATCCTGCCCCTGTACAACTTGGAGGCAGCCTGTTGGAGGCTCTCTTGGAATTATTCTCTCCAGCTGTATTGAACAGCATCCACAGTATCCACTAAATGTCCCCAATATCTTTGGCTATTTCTGTAGCCATTTTGAAAATTTTTATTAAGTTGGTGGAGTTAGGCTTCCATGTTTGGTAAAGAGAGAACTGTAAATAGCACTGGGCTGTATTTTCATTATTGTGCACGTGTAAAACTTTTTTTTTAACCCCCTTTCTCCTAGGTATTATGGAAGAGGGAAGCAGCATTGCAGTATTGATGCCAGCTATTGGGGAGCAGGAGGCTGTGCTGATTTCTGAAACAGTCATTGGCCCAGCACTGCAGAGCAGTGAAGACCAGAGGAAATGTAAAACTGACCCCCTGATCCACGTTATCCAGAAGCTGAGCAAAATAGTTGAAAGTGAGAAGTCCCAAAGATGCCTTTTAATAGGGAAGAAACGTTCCCACGCCGATGCTTCTGCACAGTCCTTGGATGCAGATGAGCTTTGTGAAATCCCAGCTAAAGCAATCGAGCTCTCAGTGATTGCTACTAAAAAGACTGAAGAGTTACAAGCAGATTATTTTGTGACTGAATGTCTTCCACAAAGCAAAAAAAAGGTGACATGCTACCAATGTGGTCTCTGTAAGTTTCTGTCACCTTCACTGTTAACTCTACAAGAACATATAAAACAACATGGGCAGAAAAATGAAGTGATACTAATGTGCTCAGAATGTCATTTTGCCTCCAAAAGCCAAGAAGAACTTGAATCCCACTTCCAAAATCACCACGAGAATGGTGGTAAAAACAGCATCCAGACAAAAGTGCAGCGGTGTGTCAACGTCACAAGTTCATTTCTGCAAGGGCCAGTGGAAGGAAGTGTCAAATCAGGGACTGATCAGACAGGAAGTCTGGAATGTAGGGATACAACTCAGTCCGCTCCTGTGCCTGAAATGGGTAGAAGGAAATGGTACACCTACGAGCAGTATGGCATGTACAGGTGTTTAATTTGCAGGTACACCTGTGGTCAGCAGAGGATGTTGAAAACACACGCTTGGAAACATGCAGGGGAGGTTGATTGCTCCTACCCCATCTTTGAGGAAGAAAATGAAACCACCAGCTTGTCAGAGACAGTTGTAACTCACACACCTCATAGTGTGGATACAGTTGTCCTATCTTTGGAAAACAATGAACTTGATATCCATAGTGAGCCTTCTCTTCAGCTCCAGATTTGCAATTCTGAGCAACTGTCCTGTAAATCACCCGTAGGAACAAATGTAAAAGAGGAAGAGATATTAAGTGAGTCTGTGGTGCATTCCCCTAGTACAGAGGTTGTAGAAGAGACTGTTTCAGATACAGAACCAGACAATTTGATAACTGACAGCCTGCTGTCATCAGCACAGAAAATCATCAGTTGTAGTCCAAATAAAAAGGGTCACGTTAATGTCATAGTAGAGCGTTTGCCAGGTGCTGAAGAAAATGTCTTACAAAAGCCGTTCTCAATGAACACTGACATTGAAACGGAAAAAAAATTGATCTCAGAGGAGTCCTCTGTTACCTGTGAAGAACCTGACGAAGTTTATGATTCAGATGCAATTCAAGAGGTAATAATAGAATGGAATAACACCGAGAAGAAAGATAATGAATTAAGCGCCAATAAAAATGTAACAGCTGATGAAAATGTGCCTCCTGCACGAAGGAGGACAAATTCAGAGTCTTTACGACTGCACTCCTTAGCAGCAGAAGCTCTTGTTACAATGCCAATCAGAGCTGCAGAACTGACACGGTCCAGCCTCAGGGCTCTGACTGGAGAAGATGCTGTGGATGCAGGTGCAGCACAGGGAGGAGCTGATGGCCCACGCATGGCTCATTCTAAAGTGGTGTCTTCACGTAAGGATCCTTCGGAGGAGTTCAGTGGCTTAAACCAAAGTGAGTGTGCAATAGTTGAGATAAAGAAAGACAGACCAGAGTTATCAGAAGCACCAATTAAAATGGGCATCAGTATGTCACTGCTTACCGTCATTGAAAAACTGAAGGAGAGGACAGACCAGAACGCCTCTGACGACGACATCCTGAAAGAGTTGCAGGACAACGCCCAGTGCCAAAACGCGGGCGACGCGGCCCCGGCTGGCAGCAGCCTGGTGGAGTTCATGCCCAGCGCCGAGCGGCCGTACCGCTGCCGCCTGTGCCACTACAGCAGTGGCAACAAGGGCTACATCAAGCAGCACCTGCGCGTGCACCGCCAGCGCCAGCCCTACCAGTGCCCCATCTGCGAGCACATCGCCGGCGACAGCAAGGACCTGGAGAGCCACATGATCAACCACTGCAAAGCTCGCATGTACCAGTGCAAGCAGTGCGAGGAGTCCTTCCACTACAAGGTAAAGCTCTTCCCCGTGCCTGGCTGGAATTGCTAAATAATCTATTTTGCTGCTTTTTTACTAGCTGGTGATCCCTCTTTCTGATTTAATTCAGTCTGACATCCTGGCTTCGTTGTAATTACCGTCAGGGATTATTGCCAGCAGCACGTGCTGAATGTACAGCAATATTCCGCTGTAATTATTCTGGTTTACCCACTGAAATAGCCTTGCTTCCTCACATAACTTTTTTTCCTAAGAATTATCTTATAGACATAATAATATTGTCTTGCTTTTGTGCCCACACATAGCAACTGCAGGAAGAAATGGAAACATCCAAGAACTTAATAGCTGAAACTTAATTTAAAAGAATGCTCAAACGTGCCTTCCTCTTGTGAGTGTGGCAGTTGGGGCTAACATGAGACACACTGAAGCTGAATTTTTTTTTTTTTTTTTTTTTCCACTGTTGTGTTGCTCTGGATGTTCTGTAGAACTCAGATTAGAAAGATGACATACCAGAGCAGAATAATACACTTCTGCCATTTTCCTGTTTGCTATTTTAAGCATTAGTGAGTAAGTTCCTATGTACTCAGGAATACAGAATACACTGCATCAGTATCCAGCTGTATAGCAGAAGCTCTTGGAGGCAGTGGTTGTGCAAATTTTCCTATATTTAGTGTCATTTAGTCCTAGTTTGAAAAAATATACAAGTAGGGTAGCAAAAGGTTTTCTCTTCTTCCTCCTCCCCAAGCAACTAGAAACAGGACTGGTGCATTCTTAAATCAGTAGGCAATAGGAAAATCAAATTAATTTTCACACAAGCCTCTAATCTCATACTGCTTTTGGAGTATAATAATTTTGGAGGAAGAACTGTGGCCACTTGCCTGTGGGAATGGGGAAAGAAGGAAATCTTATTTTCTAAATAAACACAAATCATACAATCCTCTGTCACTCCCATCAGTCCTTTACATTACTAATTCATGATACTTACTTTGTTTTGTTTGTAGTAAAATTACCTAAGGGATAATCTGTAAATATGTTAACATACATTTTGTATCAGTTGTCATTAAAGCTTGAGTAACAATGTCACAGGTGATTGCAATATTCCAGGTGATCACTGTATGATAGTTAAACATTAGAAACTGTTTTTTCAGAGCCAGTTGCGAAATCATGAAAGAGAACAACACAGTCTTCCAGATATCTTCTCTACAGCTACAGCTAACAAACTAATAGTTTCCAGTGAAGCAGATGACAGAGAAGGTACTGTTTATATTTACTCTTGAAATTACAATAAGTCACTCATAATGTTACTTGTTTGCTGTATTTGTGTAACTGGTTTTAAGATCTCTCCTGCTGAAATGTTTTCATGCCTGTTCATAACAAAATTTACCATAGTCAGTCTTAAGGTGGCATTTATTTTTAGGTAGCATATTTTTAGCCCCAATAATTAAGCCTTGCCTTTCTTGTGAAAAATAACTCATATGCAATATTATTCTGGATTTTTAAAAAGAAAATCTTTTTTTTCCATCCTTCAGCAGCTACAGTATTTTCCAAACAACCTAAACAAAAGAAAGCCTTTTTTTTTAAAGTCACCATGGTAATGTAGTTTGCTGTCAACAGATGCATACAATGCCATCCCTTCTGAGTTTAGAAATTTCTGTTTAATTATGGTAATGTCCAAAATGAGTCATTTATTTTAGCCCTAGCAAGGCAAATGTAAGGCATTCTAAATATGCAACCTGTATCTGTAATAGTTGCCAGGGTAACAGTAGGTATGCATTTCATAGAGACAGAGAATGGTTTGGGCTGGAAGGAACTTAAAAGCTCCTCTCTTTCCAAGCCCTGCCATGGGCAGGAACAGCTCCCACTGGACCAGGTTGCTTAGAGCCTCATGTTTGTTTAACTGTGTATCTGTTTCTAATTTAATAGTGTTTGTTTGCAAAGCATAAACAACAACAAAAGAACAGAACAAAAACAAACCCAACAAACCTTTGATGCATTAAGGTAATCAAATAGGGGAAAAAAGTAACCAAATTCGGAAGTTTAGGAGAAAATGTGGCCTTAAAATCCCTTGTGTTTCCTGAGAATCACTATGTATCATTGCAGTGTGAATGTATCCTCTTCTCTGGTGAGTTATAGCTACTGAAAATATTTACAGCATTTTTATTTTGAAGGCAACACTGTAATTATTAGCATTTGCAATTCTAGAGCCTTACGGATAAATACTAGTAATTAGTCTCTGAACAACCGTCAGCTGAAGTATTTCCATTTTGTGCACAAAGCTCTTTTCTGTCCTAACTGTGCTCTCTCGTTTGTTTAGACAGCAAAATGTGCACTCTTATAGTACTTAGGTTGCAGTGGAAATTTCTGGGTTCTACTCTCTCCTCTACAGCTGCTCAGCAAGTGCAAAAGTTGTTGAAATGGATGCAATTTCTTGTGAGAAAAGGCACTGACCAGCACGAGCCAGGGTGGATCAGCAATGATTTGCCCAAAACAACCTGGGACATGTCAGAACAGAATGCGTTCCCAACTTTGCCTTCTGCTCTCTTAGCTCACACTGCCTCCTTTTCTGGCTTTCAGTATAGAAGTTAAGTTTAATTACCTTATCAACCTCAGGTAGAATGACCCTTCCCAGCACCTTTTGTGCTCTCATCAGTGCAGAAGACATTTAAATTCAGGAAATTGATCTGTAGTGCTCAGTACATGCCCAGGACCTAAGCCTGGGAGAGCCATCCAAAGCCCAAGGGGAGACAAGGAAATGGCCAGGGAGAGTCTGCTGGGAGTGGGGATGTTTCCTATTAAATACTGAGGGTTTTCTTCAGAAGCAATAGCATCAGTGTTTTAATGGAAGTGATAGGAAATAACACATTGTTAGTTGAGCAGGTTACAAATATCTACAAGCACAGCTTGGACTATTCTGGCAGTGTTTTGTTTGCTGTAAACCAGTGTTCTGAAAGATGTCGTGATATGGGAATAACTACCCTGCAATGCCTGAAACATGTCAGGTTTGGGGAAATACTGTACTTTTTGAGCTAAAGTCCTGGTCATGTGAAAATCAAGAGTACTATCTGCTTTTGAAATTAGTATGTTTAATGAGGTTGTTTTACAGTGTATATCATGATCTTGTAACTTAACCTCCATGAAGGAGAAACCCCTGTTCAAGAAATCTGCCTGCTTTCAAATAATTTAGAGGTGTTCTTATAAATATTTTTTTCTCATTATTATCTTATACAAGTGTTCCAGCCATGCACTTTAATTGATTGTTTACCCCACATGAAATTTAGTAATGTGGTGTGAATGAAAACAGTTCTCCTTTTTAACTTTTATTAACTCATACTGTGGAATGCTTAAATTATTTCAGAACCAATTTATAATCAAATTGCAGCACCACTGCAGTACAGCAATCTCTTGTCAAACAGATGTCATCCCTATAAAGCAACACAAAACAAAGAAGTTTATGGTACAGCATCTGTTTATGTGAAAGATGCCTGAGCTGGAACAGTTTGATTTCTTGTTTATGAAATAGTTAGTCCTAAAAGTCTCTTTATTCATTGTGGTTGTGCAATAAATTAAAAAGAGCATTATGAGACTGGATATGATCGGATTGTAAATGTCTAATAATGAAGGAATAGGGTAATAATCAGCATTACAGGAGCACCTGTTACTGCTGCTGCAACAAAGATCTGTCATTTCCATCTTTGCTTGTAGGAGACCTGAAATTCTCCATCCAGAAAGCAAAACAGGCCCCAAACCCACAAGAAATAATCCAGTGGAGGGGGTGAGGGACACAAGTACTATTTTGTAACAGCAAGAGATTATGTGATGTATTGTAATTCATGTGCATTTTGTGGAAGGAATGAATATAAAGTAGTGATTGGTATAAATAATTGCTCCTAAGTGTGTTCTGCTGGGTGTGAGCTTCTTAGAACTGTGCTGTAGCAAGTATGTTTGCATAATGCTTTAAAAATCTCATTAGATAGTGTTGGCTTTAAACTGCCTGCCCACTGAAATACCAAATTCATAACAGAAAATACATTTGGAAGCAGTTTATTCTAAAGCTGCAGAATTTAGGGTGGAAAACTCCTTCAAGCAGAGCACAGCCCCTGCTCTCCCATGAATCTGAAGCCCATTGAGTGTCCCTGATCCGCTTGAGGTCTCCTACATGAATGTGCTTTCATAAAAGAATAATGTAGAAATATAAACTCCAAAGTCTTCAAGTAAATAATTAGGGTTGTTTTGATAATTTTTATGTTAAAGGAAAAACAAAACTAATAAATTTTACTATAAGGGCATATTGTAGGAAAAATTCCAATATATTTTGCTTTAAGGTTGACTTGCAAAGTGTGCCTGTTGTATACTACTTCCATATTATTTCTTACTAGAATGCTAAAGAGTAAGCACTGTGTCATGTTTTAAAATGAAAAATAGGAAATATATTTTTGGTTATCTTGGTACACACAGAAATACTCCAATTTTATTTCAGACTGTCTTTGCATTCAGACTGCTATTTTATTTTATATGATATACTATATATTCTTCACAATAACCCTCTGGCTTTATCAGCCTTACCTAATTACTTTGTATCATCAGAATAATATATCTAGAACCCTTTTTGGCATAGTTCAATGCCTGCTTGTGGGAAAAGAAATGTCTCCTTAAAAGAGTTTTACCATCATGACCCTTAATTGTTTTGATAATGAGAAAATTCAGTCCAGAAAAAAGTGCATGAGGTACAGCATGATAGGCTGGAATGGGACAATTACCTGCCATCCCTCTTCCCAAATGTTAATATCTTAACCCAAATCAGTCCCATTATTCAGTGAGGGAGCAGGAACAGGGCTGTTAAAGTGTACGTACTTACATCTCAAAAATATTCCTACTGTGCACTCATGGGCACACATTTTCCTGTGTTTAAGGAGTCACTAGCCTTTGTCGCTGCAACCATTAATTTTTCAAGAGTCTTTTTCATTCTGGAAGGAAAAAAATATTTTTGTTACAATTGCTTTTTAGTATTTTGGAGAAGTTCCAAACTATTTATTAAGACATCTGGTCAATGTATATATTTTTTTTATCCTCTCAGAAAGGAATTTTTTTTTATTCCTTTCAGAAAGTGTGAATGTATGTTGGATGCTAAAGAGGATTTAGAGATTTCGGGAGGCTTTTCTGTGTTTGCCAGTTTTAAACTCATCCTTTCTCAATCCCAT
Organism: Chaetops frenatus; assembly: GCA_013400775.1. Classification (NCBI taxonomy): domain Eukaryota; kingdom Metazoa; phylum Chordata; class Aves; order Passeriformes; family Picathartidae; genus Chaetops; species Chaetops frenatus. The sequence goes on along the minus strand of VZTR01029168.1, from coordinate 309,235 downwards.
CTTTTCCTTTGATTTGATGCGTTCTGCAAACTGCTGGGTTCAGCAGTTCCACATTTTATCACCTTTTGCTGTAACACAACTGCAGGAAGAAGGGAAGTGTCCACATGAGAAAAAGAATGTGTTTTCCTAAAATTTTAATAATTCCAGTAAATGGCAGGGCAAATGCAGAGCAACATGGTAAAACAAACCATACCTTTATTAGCTCTATGTCCATTGCCTGTTTAATACTCCAAAAGTATTAAATATTTATCGACATTCGAAACTATTAAAACGTTAATTCATTCTTCATAAATCAGTTGGGATGAAATTATAATCTGAGAATTCCTTGCAATGCTGAGTGCAGCTCTCTAAAAGGATGGCTTTTGTTCCAATAGGAAGCAGGTGCCCAGTTCAGAAGCTGTTCAGGTGTGATGTCTGTGACTACACCAGCACGACGTACGTGGGTGTGCGGAACCACCGCCGCATTCACAGCTCGGACAAGCCATACAGGTCAGTGCCTGCAGCTGCCTCACCCTGCAGGGGCACTGGGCTGCTCCTGCACTTCTCAAAGGTGGTGGTAAAGAGCTGCAATTACAGTATTTTACTGCAGATTTGAAGGAGACACACTTGCTGGCTGATTCAAACTATGTAATGAAGATTTGCTAATTTTTCTAGAATGCCTGTTTTGCTATGGGTGTCTACTGCTTGTTTTCAGTTTGAAGCATTCACGTGTGGAGAGGAAAATAATTCTGTTACAATATTGGACTTTGGCCAACAGTAATAATATATTTCTCAAAATCCTTGCACGCCTAAATTCATTTTGGATTTGCTTTATTGCAAAATGTCATATTACTGCTTTACACATTCGCTTCTAGAGAGTGTGGCAAAATTCTGCCCTTGTCACTGAGTGCCCCATCTTTTTCACTGGTTTCAAACAATTTTCACAATTTCAAACCATCCTCTCTTAGGATCATATTTTGTACATTTTCCACAAGAGTATCACATGGATTTATGTAGAAACTTGGGTATCTAAAATCACATGTAATACTACAGCTGAGGTCCCTAGCAAAAAAGTAGATACTGCATTTTCCTATTGGTTGCTGCATAAATTCCTGCAAACTCAATCTGTGCTCATTCAGTGTGGATCTCTGTCCCTCTCTAGTGGCTAGAAAATAGATCTGAGTCAATAGACTTTCTGAGCTGATACACTTCTATCTTTAATGTAAATTCTGGAAACTCAACACCTTGAAATGCTGAGCTAAGCCAGGGACTTTCTCTTTTGGATAAACAAACCCAGAAAACATGTTGTATTTTGATTTGTACATTATAATGATACCCCTTAATGCTGGCAAAAATTCACAAGATGTTTACTCAGAGAGCAAGTGTGGAATACAAATCGATTGTTTTCTCCTCAGAACCTTCACTATTACCATCATTTATTACTTAGTGAGGTTGAAGCAGCAGATACTGTAGACAGTCTTGTACATGGTAGTTTTCAAATTGGTGTTAGCAGCCTGTTTTGATTTAGGAACCCTTGGAAATTTTCCATTGGTGATACAGACTGCAGCATACTAAATACAAACCTACCCATCTGCCTTGCTTCTCTTATTATTTTTTCATAAACCCCTTAGACAAATCTGAAAACCTGGCAGGATACTTAAGCCACAGTCTGAAAACCATAATGATCCAGTATTTATGGTATTTCTCCTGAAACATGAATTCCTCAAGCCTTCCACAGTATCAAACAGCAACCTACTATATTGCTGTCATTTTGAGAGCTGTAAACATAGTTTATTATTTGTTTGACAAAACTTGCTGGAAATGAAGCTGTACAGCCTTAAATGATATGTTTTTGTAGATTTGATACGTTCTGGATTTTAATACTACACAATTAAATCCTTTCAAAAATATAGTGAGAATTCTTAGGCTAAGTATCCAGCAGTGTCAAACTGTTTCACACTATAATTTCTCCATTATAACTGGACATCTGGACATTTTACCATTTCAAAAAAAAAAGAAACTTCCAAAGTTCAAACAAATACATAAAGAGTTTTAGCTGAGCTTGATAGTTTCTGTTTTAATATGGTGGATACAGGAAGATTGTGTGGTAGTATATTGATATTTATTAATAATATTTATGAATTTTTTCAATACTTTGGGAATGTATTTGTTTAATACTTTGGGATCTAAATCCATAGATCTAAATTTAGATCCAGACTGCTTTATGTATTGATTTTATACAAAGATATTGTGACAGAAGTAAAAAAAATAAAAATTTGAATGGCAGGATGTGGCACACTTAGGGCACTTAAATCTGAGTATATTGACCTTGTTGCTGACTTCTTTTTCAGCAATAAAGACCTGAAACTTAGGTGTTTTGTTACTAGTTTGGCTTTTACAATGTCACGAGAACATTGCTGTTGCATTAAGTAGAGCACATATTCTCCCCTGCAGCTCTTGGGGTCACGTTGTGCCTTTGGAAGGGCTGCACCCAGCCTGCATTCTCACATCCCTTGTACTTAGTGATGCTTGCCCACATCAGGAGAGGGGCAAGAGAGATTTCAAGAAGAGACATCATCTGTGTGCCTAGTGATGCTTGCTGAAAGAAAGGTGGAGGCTTTTTTGGGCTGCAGGAGATTCTCACTGCCCAACAACTGCAGGTCAATCATCACTTGGAGTTCTGTAAATATTGTTAGTCTTAAGTTGTAGTCTTTTTTGGGTTTGGAACAGTGTCAGCAGTGAATGGTCAGATTAGTTCCCTTGTTGTTGTCTCTTCAGATGTCGCGTGTGTGACTTCGCCACCACAAATATGAATAGCTTGAAGTGCCACATGAGGCAGCACCCCCAGGAGCATCAGGCAGTGCAGCTCCTGGAGCAGTACAAGTATGTAATGGGGCTCACATGGCAAAAAGCTCTGACAAAACTGGGGGTTTTGTTACATCAAAGCACTGTTCACATTCTGTTACCTTCCCTCCTAGGGTCATTCTTTGTTCCACAGAGTTGTTTGGGGTTTTCTTGAGAGACATTTGCCATGACATTCCCAGGCAGTGCTTCTAGTCTCTGATTAAACGTGCCTGTGTCTTCCCTCTGGGACAGTGTTCAGTTTTTGCTTTCCAGAATGTGGTAGTTGCACACAAACTGCCTCCTGCAAGTCGTTTCTGGGCTGTGTTCATTACCTAAGCATGTCCAGAATTGTTTAGGAGATTGCACGTGCCAAAACCATGCCGTGGCACTTCTACCATTTAACATTATAGACAGGTAAATTCCAGTACCCAGGAATGTTCCCTGGCTTTGTTTAATGTCCCAGTCTAGGCACAGCCTTTGCATGTACATGTCAGTTGGAATCCAAGTTGGCATCATCTAGTTAACCATTAATATGAATAGTCATCAAGTGATGAGTGTCCCTTACAGTCTGTCCATAGATATGGGTGATATATATAGATATGAGAAAGTTGGCACAAATATGTGTAATTGTCTACTACTAATTTGCAACAAAAAATAGAAGCTGGGAAAGGAAAGGAAGTAAAATCAGGAATATTCTGAATATTTATTGGTGGAAGATTTTAAGGGCAATATGAAGAATCCAAATAAAGCACACTCATGTAAAGGTTTCTTCTCAAGAAAAGCTGCTTCTACAACTTAAAAGTACTTCCACTGCATTCTTCCTCAAAATGTTCCTAAAAGTATTAATTCTATTTGCTCAGCTGTCACACTTCCCACAGTATTGCTGAGTGCTCTTGGTATTACCAAAGATTACTGAAAACCCCCATCCTTTGGTCCCTGATCCCCAAGGAATTAGTCTATCCAAAGCTGCAAGATAATTGTTTCTTCATTGTATCAATGTAGAATACACCTGAACAGAAACCTTTATAATTCAGCACGAGTCAGTAGGGCAGATCATGCTATGGAATTGAAAGACTTCTACTACTAAGCTTAATGGTAAATAATCTTGTTTCTCTGAGAATGTGTTGCATATCCTGTAGTTATACTGTAAGCAAATGATCATTAATTGTAGTGCAGCTTGCTAAAAGCTGTTGGAGTTTCTGTATCTAATTTGAACTGTATGCTAAAATAGTCAACAGTATTTGACTGATAAGATACTGTTCTCAGCAAAGTAAATTTTACTAGTAAATCACCTGAGTAAATTAATGAGCTTCAAGCAATGAGAGTATTTGAAAGGGGCTAAAAATGGACACTGGGCAGTGGCTTCATTGACCGTGTTCCCAAACCACTGACCAAGCTGTGTTAGTGGCACAGAAAGTCATATGATAGGACTAGTGGGCACATTAAATGGAATTATTTGTTGATCTTTGTGGTTTGCAAAAACAAATTGTTTTGGCCTAATTTTATCTATAATTATAAGCTCTGCCTTTTATCTAATGATGTATTTTGTAACAGCCTTATTAGAGATATTAAGATTCCCAATCTAAGAATGACTCACCTATCTTTGAAAGCATCCATTCTCTTTGTAAGGCTCCAAATTAGAAGGAAAAGAGACAAATAGGATCCTACATTCCAAATGAAGCAGTAGAGAAGAGTGAGCTGGAAGGACGTTGTGCCTGTTGTTCCCCAGCAGGACAGAATTATCTTGCTTCCTAAGCAGGGTAATGAATTGTGCTTTCACCTAACTTGAGATTTTTGCTGTTCCCTGCAATCCTCTGCTGAGCAGAGTTTCCTGTGTATGATTATTTGCAGAGCATTTAAGGACTATACCCTACTGTCATTCAGAAAAGTCATAAAACCTTACTGAATTGTAGTGTACAATGTGGTTTTGTGTAGCCCTTCCTGTGTTTCCAGGTTATATTTCTGAAAAGGTCTTAAAAATTTACAAAAACTGACTTGCATTGTGGTGATTTTAACAGACTCATCATAGTAACACACTGGGATCCCATTGCTTGAGCAGAGATGCATTCCTAGTTATAATTTATTAGAACAAGGTCACCTTTGATTGATTCTGATCTTTTCCAAGGGATTTGGGGAGCTGAAGTCTCCAAAGTAGCAGGCAGCTGAGCAAAGTAGCTTTTTTGTCCAAAAGACAGATCCTGCTCTGAAGTGATGTCATGCAGTATCACTCATCTCCTTCATGCTGAGGTGACTAATTTATCATCTTAGAAAACACATAAAAAACCCTCCTCTGATGTATATTTGTGCATGAAAAGGGTTATGCAGGATTTGATCAGTCTTGGGTTATTTCTGTCCATAAATATATACATCTCTCTGTAAATAGGATTTATTCTTCAAGGTTTTGTTCTTTACTGCATAAGATCGTGTTTTACAGAGAAACAGAAAATTTAGTCTTGTGGTACCCGAGCTGATGGAAAACTCTATGGAGAAAATAAACACCTGTCAGAATCTTGATCTGTGAATATATTCAGAACCTGACCTGTCCTCAGCAACCTGCTGGTCCTGCTTGAGGGGCTGGATTGGACTAGGGGACCTCAAGAGGTCCCTTCCAGCTTCAACAGCTCTGTGATCCTTAATAAACTAATACCTGCTACAGCAGGAAAGACTTTATTAGTTCAATTGGCATAATTAGTGCTAATTACATAGCTTCTGCTTGGTTCAGAGAATGGCAGAGAAACATCATTGCCTCCCTGCCAGATGCCATGTTTCTGTACTCAACAGAAATACAGCATTGCTGCAGAGTTTAAACAGTTTTAAAAGGCCAAACAGAGAAGGTTTTAATTCAGTTGTTTAGGAAATCAAAACAATTAGATTAAAAAATTCTCAGACCCTAAAAATAGTCTTACATTTCAGGATGAAACTTTGCAAACTAACATAACCCAGTTATGAAACTGGAAAGGGGGACCAGGAAGAAGGTTCACATGGATCTCTCTGCTTACCCATCCTTTTGGAAGAACTAAACCATTACTAAACTAATAAAATTTAACTTTGAAACGTTGCTATTTTTCCTTCTCCATTTTTCCCCCAGATGTTCTCTCTGTGGATATGTATGTAGCCATCCTCCATCCCTGAAGTCCCACATGTGGAAACATGCAAGTGACCAAAATTATAACTATGAACAAGTGAACAAGGCTATTAATGATGCAATTTCACAAAGCAGTAGGTATGTCTGATTTACCATCTAGCCCTATTATCTTTCAGAAGACCCAACCCTGACCCAAAATAAAGTTCCTATCAGCTGTATATTTTAATATTTGTTTTGGTTTTTATTATTATTTCAGGTTTCAAGGACAGCTCACTGACAAAAGCTTATTAGAAGGCACAGATGAAAGTACAGTACCTATACTAGGAAGTCCAGACAACTTTGTGTCTTTTACAGAGTCAAGTAACCAGACTACAAATGAAATTTCAGGTTCTGATGAAAACGAAAAACCTACCTTGATGAATACCTCATGCAGTTTAGAAAAGAACTCCACTCTACCCCATCTTGGCACAGAATACTGTGTTCTTCTCTTCTGCTGTTGCATTTGTGGTTTTGAGTCTACCAACAAAGAAAATCTGCTGGATCATATGAAAGAACATGAGGGTGAAATCATAAACATCATCCTAAACAAGGACCACAGCACGGCTCAGAATACAAACTAGGTGAAGCAGTAAGTTAAGAGAGGATCTCCTAGAGTGAATATTCTTTTTCTTTGCTAATTTTTGCCTGAGAAACTTGCTAAAGAGAAGAATTGCAAGCAAAACTTGATTTCCCATCCTGAGTTCTTGTTTCAGTAGGAGTACAGTGTTCTAACCAGGGACCGATGAATCATTTAATAGATAAATACAAGATGTGGAGAATAGAATGATCCATTTTAACCTGTTACTTCTTTATATGGTGCCAAGAATGTAGGATTGTTGTTTTTTTTCTTTTCCTGTCAGGTACTAGTCAGTAATAATGCATTAGCACAGTACTTTAAAACCCAAAGGTGTGAAAGCTTTGAATCACTTGAAAAGCTTTTTTCTTTCTCCCTCTTTGTTGTTCTCTAAGTAATTCAGCAAAGAAGGTCTTTGCCGTCTTTTGAAAGATGATCTGGCAACAGATCAGATAAAAATGTTACAATATGATCTGGTAAACCCCCCTGCCTGGCTCCTGGAAGGTGGGGAGAGGGGAGGTGGGCCAGGGCATGTGTGTGTTGCATGCACACACTGGAGTTTCATTTTGCCATGTCTGTTTTTAAGGCTTTACAAACTCCCAAGTCATTTTCCAACAAAGCCATCCTTTCCATCGATTTACAGCAGCAGGAGGTGAAGGGCCTAGAAGCATTTTATTAGTTACTATTTGTTTGATTGGATCCTAACTCCAAAACTGCTATCTTTTCAACTCATAGTGTGTAACAGATTATTTTTTATAACAATAACCTGTTGTTTTTTCATGGTTTTCTTGACACATGCAGATGAATTGTTTAAAAAAAGAAAAGCTTATGTCACTTTCCATTTGTGGTGAATACTTTGCAGTGTGGATGAGCAATGTCTTTAATGAGAACAAGATATTTACAATAATTGCCACAAAGTGATGTAGATTCCAAAAGATGTAGGTGAGCACAAATTGGGATTTTCAGAAACGCCTACGTGGTTTGGCAATCTTTAAAATGCCACTGGCTCGCCAAATTTCCTACTTGTCTGTCAGAGCTGTAACTGTAGAAATAATGAGCTGAAAGATAATGTTCCTGTAGAAAATCATATTTAAAAAAAGAAATTACAAACCATGTCTTAAGCAGAAGCTGTATCCAGTCACTTATTGAACAAATTTTATTTGTCCTTATAGTATGTATTGATAAAGGGAATAGAGATTGCTTTGTTGTCTAAGAAGCACATAGAAATCTCACCCTTTGAAGACCTTTAGCTTCTAAAATTGCAGTATGGGGTGGTTTTTGTTTGTTGTTTTTACAGTTACAACAGTTGGCAGTAAAAGATACTCATCTGTGTAGTAGTGTTTATTTATTAGTGTAGTATTATTATACTGGCTAGTTACCTGGCAACTTCGTTGAGGTTATTGATCAAGTTGGCTACTTAATTTTTTGAAAGATTCATCAAGTGTAGTAGCACTTCCAAAGAAGCTCTTTAGCAGCCAGGTTTAAACTTCCTAATTCAGGCATGAGTTCCTGCTTTTCCTGAATGACAGCTGCACAGCAGCTTGCCTAGTGCTGACACGGGCATGCAGTAACCTGAGTTTTGGTAGCTCAATACTTACAAAGTTCCTTACTCTTAGGAAAACAGTGGTTTCTGGTTCCTTTCTTTTTACACCCTTCTGGCAGCAGAAAGCTGCAGCTGTAAATGTGAGAGGCTGGCACATGGAGTGTCTGTATCGTGCTAGCACTGCCTGGAAGTGGCATCCAGGAAAAGAAAACAGTGACAGGAGTCACAGCTTCAGGAAGCAGCACAAACTGTAGATGCCAGGGTAAAAGCACGAAGACTTCAAGTACATTTGATATTTCTTTTCAAGAGATTTCCTCAATTTGACTTTGTCTTCTGGGTTAAATAGATAGTATTTTGTTTAGAAATTAGATAGCAGAAAGTACACATTTGACTTGAAGAATTGGTCAGGATATAAGGTCAAATCATTTCTGTGTTGGATTTTTGAGATACTTTAAATACATATGTGAAGTTAATTATACATTCTTTTCAGTTAATAGTTATTTTTCGTATTCTTACAGATGGATTTTACATTGAAAAACCACATTATTTATTTACATGATCCCAAATTCAAGTGGAGATAATGAACCTCTAATGGGATATTCATACTGTCTTACTGACATTGCTATTTTACCTTCAGTATAGAATTAATGTGAAAATACTACATCATCTGGAATATATCTCAACTTTCTCACTCAGAAATCACATTTTTTGGAAAAATTAAAGGACAGTGAGATCCTTAATGCTAAACTACCAGTCAGTATTCACAGAAACAATATTTACCACACTGTTACTTTTGTGTAATTATGTTAATGTTGCTCAGCTAGTGAAAGATAAAAAAGGAAAAACTTGCATTCCTAAGGTAAGAAGGAGATGGCAGTGAACCAAGACTTGAAGCCAGTGACCTTGAATCCAAATGAACAGCTCTGGTGGATGTGGAAGCCACACTTGCAGCACTCTGAGCAGTGCACCAGGAATCAGTGGCACGGGATTCCTCAGCAGGATGTGTCTGTTCACAGTTGTTCTTTGCCATCTTGTTGCTTTGTTCTTTTTGACCATGTGTTCCTGTAAAACAGAAAGCTACTTGCCTCTAAAAATCATTATCAGTCCTGACAAATGCCAACAAAGAACTCTTTCCCATATGCACAGGGATTTATTTTTACTTTTTTTAGCTGTCTCCATGCTGCTTGCAATTAGTTACCCACTCACAGTTCCCAGGGACTTTGTCAGAAGTCCTGCATGTGAAGTAATTATAGACTTAGTTTTTCTGAAAGCAAACTGTTTCTCAGGTTATCTGCTTTTGAAAGTGTATGGCTGGCTTGGTTGCATGTCTTGTAAGGGGTTTTGAGCACATTTCAAAGTCACTAACACTGCAAATTTCCCCTTTCTTTAAGCTTTTAAACTATTTTTGTCTCTTTGGCCACAGCACTGCCAGGTGATCAGCTATTCACGTGATGTTTCTTTAAATTAGATTTTATTCTGGGATACAAACTGTAACTTGCAGCTTTGTTTGCAATGCCTGTATTTCCACTAAAGAGCAAACTTCATTCATACTCGGCTGTACTGAAAAATGGGTGCATATTTCATCTTCCTGATTTATGCTTGGCCTAGAAAAATAGAGTGGGATTCAGTCAGAGTTATTGTATTTTCCTCTTTCATAAGCACTTATTTAATCATTTGAAGAAATGTACAGTTGGTGCTCAAAGTAACATTTGTTAAGAGATATTTAATAGAAATTTACATTTGCATTTGATATTCATGGACATGGGTACATGTATTTTTTTAAGAAAAGGTATTGTAACACTATGGCACTGCTTTTATAGCCAAAGTATAAAAAAATTTAGAAAACTGACGTGTAAAGACTGCAATTAATACTGATACTGTATCTTATTAAATAGGATGAGTTTTGTTTTCTAAAGTTATCCAGCACATTAAGCTGCATGCCTTAAGCTCTCTCTAGGATTGTGTTCCTGATAGGCAACTCTTTGGAAGGATGAAGCAAAGTCTGTAGTACTACTTTAACTACCTTCTGGAATACTGTACAATGGTAGAATAATTTATTTTGCTTTACAGGAGTTTGTCACGTATTGACTTTAATATTGTATTTTGGTAATAAACTTTTTTTTGTTAAATGCTTTAGTCACTTTTATTCAGCCTCTATGAAATATGAATATGGGAAATCCAAACACTGAACCAGTGTTTAGAGAGAGGGGAATCTGTTTAAGTCAAAAGGTATTTGAAATACTTTACTGCCATTTCTTACTCTTGTATGAAATTATTAGTATTAGTTGTTATTATTAGTTTTAATACTACTAATACAAGTTTTATCAGGTGAAGAAATATGAAACTATTAAGTCAAAATATTTGTAAGCCTGCAGGCAGTTGGAATGGGACAATGCTGAAGGAAAGAACTGCAAATTCAAAATTCATAATGAAACTAGTGGGAATTTATCCCCTAATTTAAATAAGTGGGAAAGCCTTAAACAGCTTTTTTTCAGGTGATTGACTTTTGCTTTTCCATGACATAAGCTAAAACATCTCTTGAAACCTATTTTTAAGTATACAGCATATTTCTTGGCCTTGCAGGAGCTTTTCTTGCCATCTTTCTCAGGAAAAAAATGAAGTCACTTGGTGTTGCTGGGCAGGAAAGACAGAGTGTGACCAGGATACCCACTGCTGGTATCAGCATGGTTTACAGTTACATAAACAAGCAATCTTTTGCCATTTTCTTGTTAGTATTAGGGCCCTGGCCCAAATATGTTGAAATAAAAGCTGGAACTACAAATGGGTTTAGATGCATCACTACAGAATGCTGTGTCATGCAGCTTTTTCACATTTCCTCTAATGCAAAACCTGGGGGAAAAGCTTTCTGTAGTAGGATGTGGCATCCAGGTATTATTACCCTGTTCTCTGGGCTAAAACACCCTCCTCCTTCAGCTGAATAAAGCACAAGAGCCTCATCAGAAGTTTCTTTTCCCCCCATAAGTAACCTGGTCATGTGTGCTCACAAACAGGGCTGGACACGGGGCTGTGGGGGAGCAGCACTGATGGGTCCTGTGAGGATTGCAACACCCCTGGGAACTGGGAGAACGGGGTGGAGAGCCCTGCCACACCGCAGCGGGGTTTGATCTCTGCCCTAGATCTTTGGCTATTGTTTAGGGTTGGAATTGCTGCAGAAAGCTGATGCACCACAGCGAGCTTTTGTCTTGCATCCCTTTGAGGCACGTTCGGAAAAGAGCTGTCACACTGAGCCACTCAGGATGGGAGACACCATTAGAACTGACCTGAGTAAGATTAGCTAAGTAACAAAATTCACAGCTGGTAAAACCGAGACTCTTTTGCCCAAAAGCAAAAATTTAAGGACTCTGAAAAGCTTTAAAAGTTGGGAAAAGAGAGGACCCAGAAATTTGGCATGTTTGCCATACACAAGGCTGCTGAACAGCAACTCGAAACATTGCAGGTTTAGACTTAAAATTTACTGGGGCAGAACTTGAGTCCTCCTGCTTTTCTAGTTCATGGTAGTTCTTTCTACAGTACTGAGTGGCACAATCCAAGAGAAAACACACATAAATTGAATTTAAAGTTTCTTCCAACCACTTCCTGTACACAATGTAGATGTTTGGCACTTGCTGGGATTATGGGTACCTTGGTACTAACATAAAGACTCCGCTACTTCAATCTATTTGGAACAGAATGAGCAAACAGAATATTGTTAAATATCCTTTTGATATTTTGGCAAGTAGAAAGCCATCATTGCAACAGTATTATAACAATATGGTAATGATCTAATAATCAGTATTACTGATTGCAAGCTACAGTTTGGTGACTTTTAATTTACATTTTATAATACAATTTTCAGATATTAATATCCATCTGGAAGCTCTTTAGTTCTTCTGTATTCTCATAACTTGAAACATTAAGTTTCCATCAACAGACATGTTGCCTAAATAATAAATGGTTTCAGTGAGAATATGTTAAATAGTAACTCCATTTTTTTCCTTTCATGTACTTAAACACTTATTGCAACAGGAAATGACTTATTAAAATATACAGAACTGAGAAAAAATGCATTTTTTATTTCTGCTATCTAACCTTCTGCTATTTGAAACTTGAACAGTAAGTGTTAGTATTTCAAAAGAAAGGTGATAGCTGAGCATTTAGATACATTAACAACTGCCTAAGGCTGTGTAGCACATTTATATTATGTAAACTTTTTAGTTCCAATAACACTATTCTGCAGTGTAGGTTGTGTTAGTACTTCAGGAATGTCAGGGAGATTTGTACTGCTGATCCTGTGCAAACATTCCCACAAAAAGGAAAACTTCATAGTGACTTACCACATACAAATCCATTACATCCATGCAGGGGGGTCATAAAACACAGGAGAATTAAGACAGCTCCCTCCTTCTCAGGGATTTCTAAAGCTCTTCACTGATTATGTTTTCTAAACCATTTCTGTGACTGCTTGCTCTTGTTGAATTTACTTACATTGGCCTCTTTACAAGTAGTGGATAAGTAGAATTTTTATTCCAGGAAATATCTTCCTCAGCATCCCCTTTCTGAAAAATGTAAGTACATTATCTGCTTTGCATAAAAACCTACACACACTCAAGGTGTTTATCTACACTTTAAAATTTCTTGTATGCATACAATGTGTTCATTTTAACAAACACATGACATCTATGATGTGGCAGTGATAAAAGGAAGGTAAATCTAATGCCCATTGCAAGGCTCATATTTATTTGTTTGCATTCTTGGTTTAAGCATCCCCCACAAATGTATGACCTGCATTATTGCTCAAAAAAACTAAGACAAGTATGACTGTAAACTGACTTACAGTAGAAATGTTTAACTATTTGGAGGGCCTAACCAGAGGAAGTAAGATAATTCTCCTGGTTCTAAAAAACACTTAAAAAACAAAATAAGCATGCAGACCAGATACTGAAAAATTTCCTGATTTCAAGCGTCAATGACTTCAAAGTTCAGAATGACCAGGATGATTACTACGTAGTTTTCTTGGTGTCCCTGAGCATGCTTTCTATGAATTTTCATGGCTCTTCCTGCTCAAAATACAGAGTTTTTCACTGAACCAAGGTTGTGGAATGAGAAAAAACCAACTAAACAAACAAACAAACAAAGAAAAAAAGTAAAAGAAAAGTATTGCTGCACTGTAAAATTGTGATGGAAAATCAACTAACTCCTGAAGAAGTGAACTCTATCCCCATCAATTCCACAGAATTTGTATGGATTATTGGGAAATCAGCTTTCTGTGATGGGACCTGGAGTCAGTTTGTTGGTTATGGCTTCACGGGCCATGGTTTTTTCCACAATAACTAAAGACATCGCAAATAAACCTTACAATAAAGACTTATTGCAGGGGTAGATTGTAACCATTAAGTAGAACAAAGTCTGGTATTGCCGTTATATTCCAGCTACAAAAGGTCTTTTCCCCCCTTTAAACGTTTATGGTGCAGTTAAGCAAGAAATACAGTGGAGCTTATAATGAGCTGAACAGAAGACGCAGCTCTAATTTCAATTTTAAAATCACACGTATAAAGTACTATATCGGGGGGCGGCGGGTGAGAAATGCATTTTAAAAACACTACAAATAAATGCTAGGCCACTATTTTAGCTCAGCATCCTCCCCGCCGGCCGGAGCCCGGCGGGACAGCGCGACCCTCGGCGTGAGCGGCCGCAGGGCGCCGTTCCCAACAAGGGATGTACGGACCCAAGCCTTCGCTGTCTCTCCATGTGCCGGATTTCCGCCGCACGCCCGCCCTGGGGAATTCAAACCAGCGCTGGAGCGGCAGCCGGGGCGGGGGGGCCGGGCCTGTGACGGGCGGCTGTGCCCGCCCCGGTTCTCGGTCTCCGCCCG
>VZTR01029168.1:278790-295281 GCA_013400775.1 Chaetops frenatus | reverse complement strand
GCCGCTGCCCCGGGCCCGGCTCTCCGCGGCTGCGGGGCCGGGGTGGGACCTGCCCGCCCCGGCGGAGCCGAGCCCTGCGGCACCGCCGGGTGAGGAGCGCTGGCACCGCGCGCAGCGAGCGGGGCGGGGATGAGCATCTCGCCTTTGTTAATCAATTGTCAGGTGTGCTCCAAACCTGCTCTTCCAAACCGTAGGCTCGCGTAGTTCCCCCTGTGCTTTCCCAGGTGTGTGTGAGGAGGAGGCGAAGCTAATCCGCTGCAAAAGCTTTAAACAAAGTTGTGTGGTTGAGGCGCGTTCCCCGCAGCGTTGCCAGCAGCAGCAGCAGCAGGAGCAGGAGCAGGCACTCACACCGGTGGAGCACAAGGACAGCTGTTGCTCGCTGGGGTGGAGCGGGTTTGTGCCTCCAGGCTGGGATGGCATTCCCTGCCAGGTGCAGAGGGACGGGCTGGGAGCAGTTCTGGGTACGGACCGTGCTCCGAGAGCTGGGAGCACCTGGCAATCGACAGGGCAATGACTCGCCGAGCTTTTTGTCTTGTGATGTTCTCAAATACTATGGTGTATAAAAGATCAAGTATTCCTTTAATGCTGTCTCTAGTTTCTTGTGACACAAGTGTTCTCTGGCATCATTTTTGCATGTTTTGGCCCACATTTTGGGGGATGTCCTGAAAGGCAGGATTTACGTGACTGGCTTTATGTTTTAGGCACCCAACTAAAATACACTGAGAAGCCTAATTTTTCCTTGAATGGTTTAGACCTTTTTAAAAGGGGAGCCTGGTGTGCATTTTGAGCAAGGGCAGTCAAAATAACGAATCATTCTGAAAACCTGTTCAAGAGTATGTAAAAATGGTGAATGTTAGTATTTATAATTTTAAGATAATGTTTTCTGTACTTTCATTTGCTCTCTGAATGGTACAGATTTAAAGAAAAACCTTGCATTTTGGTAGACTTCAGGTACAATAGAGTTCTCTAAGTCAAAGTCTGCAATGTCAGTAAAATGTGGTTTTATTTTCCCATATTTCATACAGTATCAAGTGACTGTTTGGGTAGGAAGATGCATTGCTTGTGTGTGTCCATTTAGGAGTCAGACTGAAGAATAATGAATTAAAGTGACTGACATCATGACAACCATAAGACAAAGAAGGGTTGGAAAAGGCACAGAAGCAGCTGAAGATCAGCCTTCAGAGGAGACAAGTGTGAAGCCTGATGGGAAAATTCTGCCTGGTAGGTAATGAAAAGGGAAGTTACATTGTGGCTTTTTAGTAGTGTTTCGGTTTTGGTCTGTCCTAAGCACGGTTCAGAACTAGGTATGTGCCAAATGCATACTTGAATATCACTAAAATTAATTAGATGAGACAGAGGGCCTCATGCAGATTGCAGCATGTCAGTCTTATTTCTGTTTTCAAATCCTAATTTAAACTGGTGAGAACGTTATTTTCAATTTATTAGCAGTGACACACTATCAGATTGTATGTAGCTGTCCAAAGTTCTTAAAACAATCCCAGTCCAAATCATTGGTAACATGAAAGGATTTGAAGACAACTGATGAGATGTACTTAAAAATAGGCAGGTTGCATATAAAGTCTGAATTTAACTGCAAACTTTTGCTTTTTTAATTTATGGGAAACTAGTTAGGTAAATTTCAAAGACAGACATTAAGTGTCTTAATTCCAGGATCTGTGTAAGCAATGACATTCTGAGAATGTTTTTTTATGGAATTATAGCTTTAATGCTGACAAAGTTCCTTGGTTTTGGGGGATTTTTAGATTAACTTATTTTAAGGGATGTTTTGATATAAATTCTAAATGTTTCTCTGCATTTGGGCAGATGAAAGGAAAGTTCCCTTGTTGTTTCTGCACAAATACACTTAGGCTATATACAAAAAGGGCAAGTGATCATAGTTCTGCAGCAGCCCAGCCCTTAGTTCCATGGAGTTGCATGGTTGGAACGCCTAAGATGTCACACACAGTATAAAACAGCCATTTCAAAGATACAATTCCAGATCACTAATCCACATTAACGTTAAAAATACAAAAACCCCAACAAGCTCAAACCCCAGGGATGTAAGTGCACAGCGAAGGGCTGGAGGGACCCAGAACACTCCTTTCTTTGCCATCATCCCATCCCTGCCCTTGCTCCGCTGTCAGCAGGAGCCCATCTGCAATTCAGAGCATGACTCCATCATCAAAGGCTGCTTTGGCTGCTGTTCAGGCTCTTTGTGGGTATTTAGTGAGGCTCCTGAACCTTCATGGTTGTTTTTTACAAAAACCGAGCAAACACCCCAAAAAAGGCAGCTATTTTTAGACCTGTGAAGGAGATGTGAATTTCTTACTTTGTGATCAGTCATCCTGTAGTGCTTGAATTTAAACAGTTCTGGAAGATATTCCAAATCAGATCAACAAATTATTTATGGCATTGAGCTAAATTTGTGTAGGATCATGGTATTCTTAAATTTAAGGTATACTTATTAAGGCACACTTTATTTCCCTTTATATGCAAATAAAATACTCTGATTTTCCTAGATGAGAAAATAAAAAACACATAAAGGTGTGTTAAAACCAGGTGTCCTGTTACCTGCAGAATGTAAACTGTACTAGCACAAGGAATGTATAAATGGCTTTCCAAAATCTCTGTAGGTTCAATTATGTGTTTCACAATTACAGACTGAAATATTTTTCTCCCAAGATCCTGCAGGTGGAAAGCTGTGGAACATACTCTCAATAACTGTTGGTGCAATTGGTGCCATCTCTCTTGGACTTCTTACTTCTGTTTATGTGGCCACACTGCATGAAAATGACCTGTGGTTTTCCAATATCAAGGTAACAATCATTTTTCTAGTTTCATCAGTATTTTTGTGTAGCATTAATATGAGCATTAGTTGAAATTTCGTTTTTTATGTATTTGTCTTGTAACCCGCTCAACACCAGAATATTTCATTTTTAAAAATGCAGTTTAAAACTGTGCTTCCCTTCCCACCATACTTCATCAGTTCTATAAATACCTGTCCCCAATTTTTTCTCTAAAAATATTGCTAGAGAGCTCCTGTCTGAATTGTAGCTATGGTTCTTCCAAAAATTGATCTTTATCTACAATAGAATTTCAACATTTTGCTATATGTTTTTCCATCATCATCTCACTTTTATCCAAAGCAATCTAAAATTAAAACAAAAACCACCAGTTAAAAAGAAACAATATGCAAAATCCTGGCACATGATTCTTCAGTTGTATTTATACTGTGCTATTGTAATACAGTTTAGGGTCAGTCTCTTGGTATTCAATATTAATTTCATATAATGTCATCCTAAATGTGCAAACCTCAAAACATATTTCAGCCGTTCACAAATGTAAACCCAACCATTCCCAAGACCCAGGACTGACTAGTTTTTTCCTAGAATCACTGCAGAGAAAATAATGCAGCTGTACCCATAGCTAAATTTAACCAGAGAAAAGAACAGGTGAGTCATTTCCCTTTCAAATGCCTAAAATTCATTCTGCTAGGTCTGTGTATTGTGGTGTGTTCAAAGAGTACATATATTTAACTGGAATACTTGCCTGGCAGTATGTCTTTTCTATGCTACACACTTTTTGTGGCCCAGAAACATTTATATTCCCCTAATACAAATAATTTGCATTTACTGAAACAGCTGCAGCTGTATTATACATACAATTCTGTGTTGTACCCACCCTTGTCTTACCTTGATTATATAGAGAGATTGTACACAATATATTGAAGGAACACCTTGGGTTTGCCTTTTCCTTCCAAAAGCAAGTAGTGAATAATTTCAAGGTGTTTTCTGTTTTGAAGTACAAGCAGGCATGGGCTTGTGGCAGTGTATGAACATAACGGATACAGCTTTTCTGTTCTGTCAAACTGACTCAGAGGAGCACAAAGTTCACTGAATAAGCAATTGTGTAGTTGCAATTAAGTTGTCCCCTCAATGGATGTTACACTTGTTTTATTTGATAGTTATTGTTTTCATTTTAAATACACTAGAATACCACAAGATAGAAAAAATGAAATAAATCCCTCTAGTTTTTTGTAGTCTGGATTCTGTTGTTTCTGTAGCTCTTATTTCATCCCATGGAGGTAACATTGTAACAAGAGCAATTGCAGCCAATTTGTTGGAAAGACTCTAAAAAGCATTAAGTTCATTTGCCAGCAGATTAGAGGAGAAAGACCTGCAGACACTCTCTGGTCTCACAGTGTCCCTTCCTCAGTGGGATGTGATCTCACCAGAGAATGCATGTGGCTACAGTGCTAGCAATAATATATAACAAAATACTAACAATTATTGCTAACAATAATATAATAACAAAATACTGCTTTAGATGTAGTATGGGAAGAGGAGACTGCATATGGATAGTCTGAAAAAGCTGAGGCAGGAAAGCCCATCCCAGTATCTGTAAAACAATGCCCAGCTGCCTCTGTGCCTGTGTGTAGGAGTGTGGTCTCTCTAGGGGTGTGCACGTTATCCAGCACTTCTGAACTGGCTAATCTTGTCAGTACAGCACATGCCATATACTGAGAAAGGTAAAACCCTCAAACATTACATGGAAAATAAGTGGAAAATTTGCTTTTTTCTCTAACATTTCATATTTTGGCCAAAGCATGTATTTTTGCAGGTATTAACTGAACTTTCAAAAAGTTTGAAAAGAGTACGTTTTATTTTATTTCATACCCCTGCCCAGATTCTCAGGAGGGAGAGCTGCAGTCTAATCCTTGCCCCACAATTATTGCATGCCTTACTTAGTGAAATGCAGAGGTAATTTCATTTCATTCTATTTTCATTAAACATAACATATAGAATAAATGGATGCACTGCAAATGTACATCCGATGTTTTATTAACCCCCATGCCTGTGAAGTACAGTAGTGCACCACCACTGCTCTGTAACATAGAAAAGAAAAATGCTAAATCTGTTCTATTTCCATATATTTTAAACCTCTAACTTCATTCATCCTGAATTGGCTGTAAATGGGACAAATTTGGGGGTTTATGTTACAAAAATTGTAACATACAAAAATCATATAACAATGTATTATCCCCCTAAACTTTATTCCTTTCATCCATTGAGCTACAATTAGTCAGATGATAAGAATTCATGCCCAGAAGGGTCTGTGTAGCAACTAAATTAATACAGAGATGTAATGGGAGACTTGTGTCATCCTTTCTTTTACATGAAGGTACTCTTCTCTTTGTACAGCAGAAGAAGAAGGTCTGCAGTGGTTTTCTGACACTTTTGCACCAGGCATTTGTTTGTACCTGCACCTTTTAGGTGCAAAAGGTGGAATATTTGTTCTGAAGACTCTACTGATCCATGAACACCACAACTGCATATTTAAAGAGTATACAGTTGTACTCAACCCTAAAAATTGGAAGTAAAAAGAGTTCATTATGCAAAGTCATGATTCCTAACTCCTAAATAATTGGAGTCAGAACTTGCACACACGCTTGCAGTGATTGCCTTTCTGTAATTTCAATTGCAATTCATTGAAAGCCAGTTCAGTTTTGGGTGTCTTCCAGCAATGGTTCACCCAACTAGAAAAACTGTCTGGTCGTTGTTAAACTGTTTTGCTGTATTTTGAATATGGCTTTCAACAGTGCATTGATTTCAGCTGCTGCTCTGTGTGTGAGTCTTGTTCTTGTTTCCTGGTAAATGTGCCTGCTATTATCAATTTGCCATGGTCACAGGAGAAAGATGTACAATTGTTTTCTTACCAGAAAAACTGAAAAAGCACATCTTCAAGAGTGGTTTGTGCAATGAAGGAGGTACACAGTTGCTCTTTTTTTTTTTTTTTTTAATTTCAAGACTTCCTGAAAGAATGACCAAAAAAAACAAAACAGAAAAGATTCGGTACATCATGTCACCTAGTCAGAAGCTGTGTTTGTGTCCCCTTCCAGCAGGGATCACAGATTACAATCACTTATCTTGATCAAATAATTCTGAAGAAAGAAGTTTGAATCCCTTCTCATATACGTTAAACCAACAAACGCTTCTGTTTGTGACGGTGGAAGTCAAAACAGATTTCTTATCCAAAAATCCTTTCTCAGTTTTCTGTAAATGTTCTGGCATAACACATCTGAAATGGCTTGTCTGTTTTCAGTGGTTTACTGTAGCAGTTTAGTGGCTGCCCCTCTAGTGCAGCATCTTTTAGGAACAGAATCTGCTATGAAAATAACAAAATGGGGGGCCACCTCTCCTGTCAGCCATTGTATTGCTAGTTCAACTGCAAATTCTGAAGAAACTTTGAACAGGAATGAGCCACGGCCACATAGCAAATTCATTCTGTAAGAAAAACAGATAAACTTCAGAGCATTCATTTCTTCTTCACCCCAAGTAAGCATTTAGGTGCTGTTATTGATTTTTCCTTTCGTGAAATTGCTTCTTGCAGGATAGGAATGCCAGGATTTAGTCTGTGAAGTGTTCATATTTTCCCTTTTGACGTTTTGAATACAAAACAAAGCTTGTTGCCCAGAGAAGCTGTGGCTGCCCCTGGATCCCTGGCAATGCCCAAGGCCAGGTTGGACACTGGGGCTGGGAGCAGCCTGGGACACTGGAAGGTGTCCCTGCCCATGGCAGGGAGTGGCACTGGATGGGCTTTAAGGTCCCTTCCAACCCCAAACATTCAATGATTCCATGAAGAAAAGCAGGGAAACAGGTAATGAGAACTGCACAAAGGGAATTCTCAGCCATGAAGGGAAGGAGGGCAGCCCAGGCCATGGGCAGTACTTTTCCACAGAAGAGCCTGTTGAGGTGTTAGGGTGCTTTTTCTCTGGATCAGAAGTCTGATCTGGAGCACACCACTCAAACAGATGGGCTTGAGGGTAACCAGCCAGGAGAGCTGCCCAAGGATTAAATACGTTTGCTGAAGGCTTGTTCTCAACTAGAAACTTTGACAGCAGCTGTGTGTTGAGTTTCCACTTGGACACTCGAGAAAATTTTCAAATCTTCCTGGTCTTAAATTGAAAAACTAATAAATAGTCTCAATTACAAAAATTTTGTTTTAGCTATGTCAAAACAAGAAAAGTAATTGGAGCTTTATTTATGCTCATTATTTATAGAAAAACTCAACTCAGACTTCGGCTGCTTGCTCAGCATTCTGAAGGACTTGCTTAAGGAGTTTGAGGAATCATAAGCTGCAGAATTTTGCACTGCCCTTGAGAGAAAGTCCTTTGTCCTATCTGGCTGTGAATGCTTAATATTATTAGGATACAATTGCATGAATTGAAATAATATGCAGCTCTCTGTGTGTCCCAGAGGACAGTGTTCTTTATTTTTCCCTGGAAACAGTGATAATGTCTTTGTTACAACCTCACAAAGTGAATATACAGACAGATAAGCATGTGCTCTTACAATATTTACCCATAAGTCTGTATGTTTTTATTGACATGGAATGCTAGGAAAAGTATAAATTGCTGTAGAACTGGAAAAGTATTTTGAGTGAATAAAACAGATGTTATCTTAGCATGAAACAGATGTAAAATTCACTAGTGTTTGTCTCATAAAGTATAGCATTTGGTTGAATACAGCTGGTGCCAGGATTACAAATTAATCATGTTTGAATGCATTTTTGCTAATTAGATCCCCCTCTGTGATTCCTCTCTCCCCCTTAATAAATTTCAAATGTTAGCATTCCTTTTTTTTTTCCTTTATGAGCATTTAAGAGTCAGACACTTTTTGGTATTAGAAAACTTTTCAGTCATGATGAATTTGAAACTAGAGCTTGTTCAAAATCCAGCATTCCCATTTTGCTAAGTGTATGGCTTTTGGTATGATGATGATTTGTATGTCATAGGGCAGCTGGAGAGTTTAATTGTGAACTTAGATTGAATCTCTTGTGGTTTTATCTATTGACTTTCCTCAGACAACAACTAATATTGGTTTGTCAACAGTTGACTTCAGTAAAACACATGCTTTGAGATAGGAACCTGTACTGGGCAGTAGAGAAGAGAAGAGAAGAACATGGTTTTTTATTGAGCTTTATGTTAGTTCTGAAATGGAAGTGATTCTGCTCCAGCAAAAGAGTTGGGACAGTATAAGAAAGATGAAAGTCTTGGGGTTCTGTGCAAGGTTGCATTAACCAGAGTGTCATTCATAGAAATCTCTTAAAAAGTAATATTCTGTTATTTTAGTAACATTCTGTGTTCTGTGAATAAAGATGAATTCATAAGGTTATTTTTAGAAATCATATTAGTTTTTTTTAATGACCTGCATATACCACATACAGGGATTTCACTGGATTTTCAAATCTCAGTATAAACTTTTCCTAAGTGGATAGAGACCTTTTCTAAATTACTGCTTAGGAGCTAGATTTGCTGGGATGGTATAATACAAAGACTACTAAAAAGATCACTAATAATAGAACAATTCTGTGTAAGATGATTGTTAGTTCTCTTCAGATTGGTTGTTCATACCATCTTTGTTTAAATGTGGTTGCCCAAAGCTGTGGATTTGTTAAATTTCATTAGGTCTTCACAACTAATGAGTTAACAAAAGGAAGTGCATTCCAAAGCAAAGAGCTTTCAGATCTCACCAGACTCCATCTGCTGCAATATCAGCCAAGAAAAAGGCTTAGTTTGAATTGTACCTGGTTTGAAGTGGACCTGGTTTAAATAATTTGAATATGAAGTTCACCTAGCCCTAAAGCCAAGTAGAGTGCCTGTAGCTTTCACCTGTAATGTAAGAATGAGAGGGATGACAGCTGGCTTCCTGCAAGAAGCAGTGTAGAACAAGTGGGCAGCAGCATCCCCTGCCAGCTGAAATATCCCTGGCATTTTGGTGCAGCCCCCACATAGCACACTGAATTAATTGAGCCTTGAGCTGGCAAAGCCATGGAACACAATGGGATAACTACATCTGGGAGAAAAGGTTAAATGCACAAAGCAAGGATATGCAGCTTTACAGTCCAGCTGTGGGCCACTGTGCTGGTCTAAGCTTGTCATATTACAAAGAAATAGTGAAATATCCAAAATGTTTCCGAGCAGCATATCAGAATCACAGAAAGCATGTACATTTCCCCAGTTAAAAGAGTAATTTACACACCAGCCATTTTACCTCTCACCCTAATTTGTCCATGTATTTTTACCTTTAGTTGAACTAAGTTGTTTAGAATGTGAAACCCAAAGACTGAAGCCTCTCTGGAGGTCAGTTTCCCTGGTGCAGCAAGAATTGGAGTTGAGGGCAGTTTTGGATGATGGTGAAAAGCAAATGGAAAGTGAATTTACTATTGAACTTCACTTGCAGGAGGTGGAAAGAGAAATTTCATTCAGAACTGAATGTGGACTTTATTATTCCTACTACAAACAGATGATTCAGGCTCCTTCCATACAGCAAGGTATTGTAAACTGTAAAGTAAGTTTTGCAGCTGACTATTTCTAGGTTTGGTTGGGGTTTTTTTCAAATATAATTGAGAACAAGGCATACCATAACTATGAAAGATAGTGTAACATTGTACTGGAGACAGATTTATTCTGTTCCTGTGCCAGGGAGCCACTAAGTTATGGACATAATAAATTTCACAATGATGCATTGGTTTCTGTGCCACACCTTTACATGCTGATGAAGGCAATCACTTTGAGGGACAGCTTTCATATCTGTTAAGGTTTCAGCTTGCTGGTTTATTCAGTTTATTGCTTTCATTTTTATTCTTCTCTAGTTTAATTTGAACTGTGAGCTATTTGTGGGAAGGGGCAATGTTTTTTGCTGTATTCCTGGACAGTAATTGACACGAGGAGCAGCTTCCAAGGAAATCATATACAGTGATGGGGCTTTCCATGACAGTCTCATGTTTTCTAGATATTTAGCTGTTGCTCCCTAGCAATTTTGCTTAAACTACACATTTTTCAATATTAATTTCACCTGTTATTAATGTAGTACCAAGAACAGTTGTCAGGATCCAGAATGTACCACAGGTTCTATGCTGGGGATGGAAGTATAAAAATAAATGTTTTATACACTACTAAATATGTAGTACTTGAATTAGCACTGTGAGTCACATTTGAAGCAGGGAAGCTGAAGACCTCAGAAGGTCGTGTTGATTCAGAGGTAATGTGTTCTGAATCGCTGACTCAAAGTTTGCAGTTTCTGATGAGAGATCCTAAAATACCTTTGAAAAAGTTATTCACTGTTCAAATGAAGATGGAGGGGGAAAATGACAATCTCCTATTTCAATTTCTCTTTATCATTAAGGTTTACATGGTTTAGTATATGACAATAAAACTGAATCTGTGAGGACAATTAACATACTTGAAAGAATGAATGTTTACCAGGAGGTGTTTCTCAGCATTCTGTATAGGATTCTTCCAATTCAGGTAGGCATTTATTTATGGCTTTAGATTGTAAGTGCATTATGAAGATTGCGCAGTGAATCATAGCTCTCCTTTGTAGATATTTTCTAATTAGAATATTCCTGATACCTTTTTAATTTTAAAAGCAAAACCTAATTCATACTAAGTATAATCCCCCCCTCATGAGTTTTTTAATGTCAACATCAGTATTCTTGTGTTTTACAGCAATACCTAGAGCCTGTTTATTTTTATATCTACACTTTGTTTGGACTTCAGGCAGTTTATGTCATTGCTCTGTATGTAACAAGCTGGCTTCTTAGTGGAACATGGATTTCAGGGTTGTTGGCAGCTTGCTGGTATATTACAAACAGGTAAGTGAGATTAAGCATTCAATCTTTCTAAAATTGTACCTAGTTTCACACGTAAAGTATTAAAGCTTTAACTGCATGATTAATTGGACAAAACATGAAACTATAAGGCCTCTCTCTAGTTAGCCAGAAAATGAAAAAAAAGTTTAAATAACACAAAATAATTAGAAAATAATCATAAATGAGCTAGCATATCAGACTAGGTTTTTAAAGGTTCAGGAAGTTTGAGTAGAAAATTTTGTCTTAAATTGGGCTCTGAAAGTAGACTGCATCTTTTAGATGTGTCTGGAGCTCCAGGTGTTGTACCCTGTGTCCTCCAGCCTCGGCTCTCTTAGGTGTTAAAGAGGTCTGCATGGGAGCCCTTCAGGTGTCTCCTCACTGCCCCACAGCAGCTTCCAGGGGTTCCTTCCACAACCTCAGCTCATCAGAAGTTCAGCTTCTCTATCCCCTTATTCCTGTAGACATCTCCTGCCCTCAGCCTCAGAGAAAAGAGATGGTAATTGAGCTGTTCTAGTGCTTTATCACTTGAAGAATTACCAGTGTGGAGATAAAAACCTAAGAACTGGCTTTCTGCCAGAAATAAGCTGTTGGCATGAAGCTAAGACTGGTGACATAGGCTGTTACCTGAAAATTAATCAAGAAAATAAAAGTACAGTCTTGGTTCTGCCAGAAACGTTTGATACGTTAATGAGCGACTCTAAAGGAATTTATCTGCAAGCACATCCACTACAGAATAATTACAGGTGTATGGAGGCAAGATGTTTCTTTCTCCAAATATAAAAGTAATCAAAAGGCACGTGCAATGTACAGTATTTCACACATTTCTTTCATGAGGTCATCTCTTCCATTTACAGAATGTTTGGAGCAAATTTGTCCATCTTTCTAATAACTGGTGAACAATGAGAGCTTGTTGTCCTTTATGCAATATAGTAAGTGCATGGAATGGATTTGGATAGACTTTCTGTCCAGGTGAAGTACATCTGAGGCTACTGAGTAACTCCATTTAGACACTTTTTTCTTGCAGCTCAGCATGTCTCAGATATGTTGTTTATTTGGCTTTTTAGCAAGTATTTTCTCTACACCAGGAAAAGGAGAATTATTTTTTGTTTTTAACTTTTAATTCAGGTTTTTCAAATGACTGTTCTTAGGAGAATTCTTCCATCACATACTTCTTATGTTCAAAAGCTTCAAAAAATGACCTACAGCTCATAAGCAATTAAACTGTGTTCAAGCTCAGGGCTTTGGGATCACAGTGAAGATTATATTCTTTCTATATCCTTATAAGTGCATTTGCAAACCAAAAAATGAAGTAAAATAACTTGTGGTGTGGAAATCCACAAGCTGGATTTTGGGAGTGCTTTTAGTTTGGTGGTGGTTTTTTCATGTCATTACCCAAGCTGTGCTACATAAGTAAGATGTAATCCATAGTATATTTTTTTTACAGTAAGTGAAGCTGAATTACATCATTTGAGATGCCGAAACAATGGATAACTTGCAGAACCTGCATAGTGATTTATTTTCAGAGCCAGGTGTGTTAAAGGAACTGGAGTGTAGAGCCTCCATTTTCATAAATAAGGAGTTAAAATACCACAAAGATGCCTGTCATTGCAAGCCCTCTGTCAGCAAGTGTTTGCTTGATTTTTAAATTTGTGCCACTCTTTGTTTTGTACAGAGTAGATACTACAAGGGTGGAATTCACCATTCCTTTAAGGGAGAACTGGGCACTGCCATTCTTTGCTGTTCAGATAGCAGCCATCACATACCTACTCAGAACTCATTTACAGCCTGCTCAAGAGGTGAGTATTTCTGACAAGTATGACACAATCAACTTAGTAACAGAAAACAGTCCTGATCTGCAAGAATTAAAGTAAAAGGAGTGACACAGTTTCTTTGACCAACAGTTCTTAAGTTACTACTCCTCAATTTGGTCAAGTAACTGCTATTTATACCATAGTAAAACATGTATTGCATTTTAATCTGGGGGCTGAAATTATCTGAGATCTCACTATTTTCTTGGAAGTGGTATTACAGTGATAAAACACAGGCATAAGTCAAGAATTTGACATCTAAAAAAACATTTATTATCCTCCAAGCTGCTATGGCAGTTAGAAAACTCAGTGTTTTAAAAGTGGATTTAAAACCAAAACTAAGGTGGGTTTTGGTTGAGTTTGTTGGGGGTTTTTTTTGCTTGATTGTGTTTTAACGAAACTATGAAGTTAAATAAAACTGTGTTCCCTCCTTCCAGAGGCTCACACTCATGGCTGTATTCATAGCAACATTTCTCTTTAGTCTGACTTGGCAATTTAACCAGTTTATGCTGCTGATACAAGCATTGGCATTGTTCATACTGGACTGCTTGGACATGCTTCCCACAGCAAAGGTAACTTTCTCATTGGAAATAACCTACTTCTGTTTCTTTGCCTTCATAAAACCAACAGTTTTGAAGATGCTTTTCTAACCAGTGGCCTGGGTGCTCAGAGAAATTCAGATTATACAGTGTGCTTTGTGCTTTGAAGCAATCACAGTGTACATACTGCAAGTGTAAAACTGAACAGTGAAAACAACACCATTTCTGATTTTTTTTCACTTAATGTAGTTCATGTCTATTTAATTTTTGTCTACTTTTGTTTAAACACTATTTAACACTTCTAAACATCATCCTAACAGTTGATCTGATACCACAGCTTTAGCATGGCCTCTCGAAGTTGCCAGAAGAAAAAAGTACCACAGGAAATCTTGGTGTAAGCTGAAGTCAGAGCAGTGTATGAATTTTGCCTCAAGCATTGTGCATCCTCGTTTGCCAGTCAAGGCCAAGCTCTGTGCATAAGGAGGAGGATGCAGAGCACCAGGTTGCTGGGGAGAAGCATTGACATTCACTACAAAAAACCACTGCTGCCCCTGCTGGGTTGCTGAGCTGGATAAGCCAAAAAATAAAACAAGTCTTACTAAGAAGGTCAGGGATCATTGACAGTCAGTCTTACGAAACAGAAATCTACTGTCGAAGATGAGAACACTGTCTTTGACATTACCATTGCTGTGAAATTCTACCAAGATCATTTTAGGTGTTAAAAGCTTGCACTGGTTGAAAAGGTTTCTAAATTTAGGACAGATTACAGGAGGATGAAGAGTAATTAATGTAAATTAATTTTAAATATGAAGCAGACTTGAACTTTACTGATTGTATTAATTTAACTGGAAATTAGTATGGTAGCTGCATATGAAATTAAATGTAGCTTAAAGTTTCTGAACAACTCATTATATCTGCAACTGCAAGCTGAAGTCAACATTTAATATGACTAAAAGTCAGGAAATTACCAGCTTCATCCTGAATTACACCGAAACAGATTCACCACACCACTCTCAGTCTGTACTCATTTTCAAAAAAGTGCTGCTTAGAACTCTTGGAGTTTTTTGGGCTCTTTGATACTGACTCACACCATTGCTGTAATACAAGACTGAACTCGAGATCTTTGTGTGAGGTAAATTGTATCTTTTGGTACAGCTGTGTCAGAAAATTAGCTGGGCTTTAGTGTTTACATTGAGCTGAACACTGATAATAGTTTAGCATAACCTGAAAGGGATTGTACTGAACTATTACTGAGAAATTTGAGAAGGCAGCTGATGTTTGATTGCTGAACTGCACTGAGCCATAAATCTTTAGTCATAAAGACATCACAGAGGCTACAGAAACTCTTCCTGGACTAAAGAAAATGAAAACATCTTCCAAATATTAAATAATTTATATTTTCCTCACACTGCAGTTATTTATCTGCTTGATTATTGGATCAGGCTTCCTTAGGTATAAAATGGGCTTAAAATATTAACCTAGGTAATTCAGGACATAAGTATTAAAAGGATATAGTAATGGATTTAAAGGTAAAGATTTACTGCAAGATGATACATTCTTTGCAAAAATAATTGATAAATTATAAAACATTCTCAGAGAAAAGCAGCAGTGACTGTACAGTTTTGTAGACATAAAAATCTCATTATTGTTACAGGTTACATGGCTCTATATCATTCAGATTTCTGGATTACTGCTGGTCTGTGTCCTGCAGTTCTTCAATTCCATGATTCTTGGATCATTACTTATAAGTTTCAATGTTTCTGTCTTAATAGCAAGAAAAATCCAGGTAGGTACCAAGATATTTCTGTAGTACTAGATAAAGAGTATTTATATATATATGTATATGTGTCTGTATGTGTGTGTGTACATAAGTAATTTAGATGCATTATAAGTTTCATTTACTAATACTAATTAGAGGAATTACTATAGCATACAGCAACCCAAACATTGCCTGATCAAATAATGAGTTCCATTACACTAACTGCAGCTGAACCAAGCACATCAGACATCATAATTCCATGATTGCTATTAACATTAATGATTGTGCAAGCTGCAGTTTGGATCCTGAAAAAAAAATGCATAAATGGACTTTATACTTGTTCCAGCAGGACTTGCCTTGAATTTATGGATCTGCCTCCAGCAAAATAATCTGTAACAACTAGGCTCATGTCAAATTCAGCTTCCTGAAATCCATTGTTTCTTTCAAAGATTAGGGGTTTTTTACTGTAATTACAGTTCTTTTTTTTTCTGATTCTGGCATTGGTGACAGCCTCTGACCACAATAAAGGAATTTACAGGGTTATTCCTGTTGTCTGCACCTATTCCCAGTGGCCTGTGAGAGCTCATCTGGATCTGGAGCTTGTAACTGGAAAATTGCTCAAAATCCTATCAACTGACAGAGCCAGAAGATCCCTTTGCCATGTTTAGGTGGAAGGTGTAATGAGTAGGTATTTCAAAAGGCACACAGAATTATGGAAACTAAAGGAATAAGTTCCCTTATAGGGCTGCTGCCAAAGGAAGGCTGTTTGGCTGCTTCCAAAACTCTGCCAGATCAAAGCTTTTCTGACATTGTCCCTTCAGTTTTGTGCTAGAAATACATCTCTATTCTGAGTACTTGGTTCTCTATCTATTTTTGCTTACATGACCACAATACAAATTTGGTGCTGCTCAGGGCTTGCAGATCAGCTGTTTCAAATAGCCTACGATGCTTTTGTTCCAAATACATTAAAAAAAAGGACTGAAATGCTAATATTTTCTTCTTTGTAGAAAAACCTGAAAAAGGGTGGCTTGCTTAATAGGCTTGGGAGACTTATCCTCCATGTTCTTCTAGTCTTGTGCTTGACTCTCCTAATAAATAAATTCATTAAGGTAGGCAAATAATTTTTAATATCAAAAGTTACACATTGTATTATCTTAAAAGTTATTTTTAAACCATCTATAGTAATATCATTAAATAAAAACTGCAGTGAGATTTCTCTGAATCTCAAACTGCATTTTAGAAATTAAAGACTGTTTTGTTAATCTTTGATATATGGATTTGAAAACTTCATAAATTAACACCAAATAATTGGTAATTCTATAACAGTTGTAGATCTGTACTGCTGAGAATTTGCAAAGTTTTTAATTGAATTTTCTTTTCAGTGAATGCTGTTAAAACTGAATGCTTCTTTAATTGCAAAGCACCCATCTTAGTAAGCCCGTGTTGCTTTACAGTTTCATTTAAATGATGAGAAAAGCTATTTACTGTGTGACATTTTTGATATTTAAAATACAATTTCCTTTCTCTTTCCCCNTCGCTTTTTTGTTTGACTTCTTTAATTGAAGCCTTCAGGTTGTTCTTATTTCAAATGTATGTAATAAGTCACAGAGTTTACATCATGTTTATGTTATATTGTCCTTATAATAATCTGCACAACTGTGACTTTATAATGTCTTGGGGAAAAAAGGAAATTTTGATCCTTTTGGCATCAAGTTCTGAAATACATGATGGC
>VZTR01029168.1:254662-278731 GCA_013400775.1 Chaetops frenatus | reverse complement strand
TTTTTTTAGAGATTTTGATGCTAACCTGTACCTTTGTGAAGAAGCCTTTGGTTTACTACCTTTAAATACTTTTTCAAGACTCTCCAGTACATTACTTTTTTATGTCTATGGATTTGTTCTCTTCATTCTGACAATAGCAGCTGTAATTGTTGCCTTTCGCAATCTCAGGTAAATGTCTATTAAAGATCATTCACGTTTTTATCAATTTTCTTTTCTTCAGCTGGCTGAGGAACTGACAGGTGAACACAGCAGCATAACCAGGATTGCTTTGCACAGCTCCTGAGGAGTAGGGTGTATGATAGAGAAATCAGGCAGAATAAGTAACTGCCTACTGAAGCTAAAGCTGTAAACAAAGGAACATCCTTCTCTAGATTCAGTCAAGCTCTTTGCTGTTGAAGTTTTGCAGTATGTGAAATGTTGATTGGGTTTTTTGGGGATGAGGGGAAGCAGGAGAAGGATGTCTGCATAGAAAATAGTGTTAGTTTTTTTAGTTCATCCCATTTTCCCTGTGCAAAGCACTCCAAATCACAGATTCCCCAGGTTTTCCTCAAAGTGCCCAGAAATGAGTGGAATAGTTTGTCTTGAACTTTATGATTGTGTGAAGAAGCTGTAACTGTGCATCAATGCTGGCAGTTCCCAGCACTAATCTGTGGGATTCTGAGGTAGCTACAGAACACAGAAAAAAAAATCAGACAGAACTGCTATTAAGAAAAATGGTTCATTATAGAGCTCTCAGTTTTACATGTACAACCTGGGCAAAAGATAGAAGGGATGATACAAAACTTGATTAAGCAAAAATTTAAGGAGTGTCACCTGGCTAGTGTCACTGTCATAAATTTTAGGGAAGTCTGGATAAAAGAGAGAGAGAGCAAGAGAGGGACAGTATCCAAGACATTGCAACTCTGTGTTATGACAATTACATATTACAATAGTAATTGTCAAATGTCAGTTATTTGAAAATAATTTCGTCATTATTGAACCAGCCTCTTAAAAAACTTACTGCATCAGTCAATTTTAAAAATAAAGATTCTGCAGCCCTTATTTTCTGCAACCCTAGATGTAATCCCAAACATGTCCCTAATTTTTAATGCATTTATCTCACTTAGCCCTTGCCCTGTGGGAAAACCCCACACACTGAAGCAGCTTCTTTGTTTTTTGAAGGATCCTCCACAAATATTGACAAGCCTCTCAGGCAATAACCACACCTTTCAGGGCTCATTTTCTCTAACTTTGCTTTCAAACTATGGCTTTAGTAACATTCAGATAGACCAGCACAACCCCACAAATCAGAGTTAAATTTTTCACTCTCATCAAAGGCCCTCTGGACATGAGAGTAGCTGCTTCAAGCAAAAAAGCTTGCCTTGCTCTAAACAATTTTATCTCGTTCTGATCCAGCTCATTTAGACCCACTGTATTTCCAGAAATCTATGCATGGAAGGAAATAGCTGATGCTGCATCAAGTTGGTGACATCAGGCTCCATTAGATCATAGATACATAGAAGATTGGGGACTCATAGCAATGGTTGTTGCTTTCTAGTCTCAGGAGGATTCAGTGCTTTTTAAAATGCAGATAACTATATGAAATACATTACAGAATTTAATATAACACAGTTTGTTTCTTCAATTAGTGGTTCAAATCAAGTCCAGGTAAAGGAAAAAATGGAAGAATACACAGTGACACTGAAGCCTGATGCTGCCTACAGCTTAGTTCACTCAGTTCTTTTTGGATGTCTGGCATTAAGCACCATGAGGTATGTTTTTTAAGATTCTACTAAGGGCTTTTTTAGATGATTGAGTATATTTTTTTAAGACTATATAAAATATGTTGACCACAAACTGATAGGTTCATGAACCTTGTTTCTCCTCTGGATGTGTTTCTATGTGTAGACTGAGGCAATTTCCCAAAATTCTGCCATAAAGAGTGGAAGTTTGG
The DNA here is from genome assembly GCA_013400775.1 of Chaetops frenatus. Classification (NCBI taxonomy): domain Eukaryota; kingdom Metazoa; phylum Chordata; class Aves; order Passeriformes; family Picathartidae; genus Chaetops; species Chaetops frenatus. Next base: position 276,798 of record VZTR01029168.1, on the reverse strand, counting down.
GAACAGAGATGTTCTCAAGAGCACATAGCAAAGTGCAATGTCAGTTTTGTACTCAGTATTGCAGAGGCCTGAAAGTCTAAGGAAATTGGAGTCAGAATTTCTCTAGACATTAACTGCTCTCATTAAGCAGCTTTGCAGAGCTCCAAATGATCATGAAAACCTTGTGTCCTTGCAGAATGAAGTACCTCTGGACATCTCACATGTGTGTATTTGCATCCTTTGGCCTGTGCAGTGCAGAGATTTGGAAACTTCTCCTGAAGTGTCTCCATCTCTACACATTCCAGAGGGTGAGCACTGTACTCACAGAATTTCATCCACTGGGTTTTGGACCATATCTAAACCAAGTCAAGGCTCAGGGTTGAATAATGTTTGTAGTTCTCTTAAACCAGGTATCTCTGCTGTACATTTGTGTAAATTTAGGAAGTAAAATGGATTTTCTAGTGGTTTCTATATTAAACAATTCCATTGGAATACACTAGATGGCAATATAGATGTGGCTATGAAAAATAACCACAATTTTACTAAAAAAGTCTCCATATTAAGAAATCATCAGCAGTCTGAGACGACCTTTCCAGTCAATTATATTGAATGGCAGTGTTTTCCACCTTGTAAAATATAGATTTAAAGATATAAATCCATCTTTTGTGATGAGTCTGTAATTAGGGTCTTACTTTAAAACAAGATCAGAATATGGGCTTAAAATTCAATCTCTAAATTCCACTACATGTTAAATATTTCAGATATCAATACATTAAAAATTAAGTGTGTTAAATGTCTCATCAAAATAACCTTTTTTTAAATTTCTCTTAGACACAGGTGATTAAGTATTCCATACCACTAATTACATTACTGTACATTTCATTTAAGGTAAGAAATTTTTTTCTCTTTTTTTTTCTATTTTTTAGTTGCATGGAATTTTTCCTTTCTCCTAGAAGAGTGTTGTTTTATTAGTAACTACATACAGGAATGGTAACTGAATTTAATAAATGGGGATAGCTGAAGTGCAGGGACCTTTCTGCCTATGAAATTGTAAGTGAAGGATCAGTTGGGCTCATTTGATCCAAAGTAGTTGTTCATAGACACAAACATTTGTCTGATTGTATGTGTAAGTAGCAGGTGTTATTTAAATGCATAATTTTATGGAAATTGGGAGTTGTCTGGTTTGGTTTTAACTAAGTTGTGAATAATATGCAGATTGTCAGAATTTGTAATGACTTATTGTAGGAGCAGAAATAATCATAATCTATACTGCTGTGCCTCATCTCATATGTTTTAAAGTACAGAATTATTAAATGGTCAAGTACCTGTTTTGTCTTCTGTCTGTTCCAGAAACAGAATATTATTATTGCCAAACACTCAAATCAATAACATGTACAAGATTATCAGACTGTCATAGCAGTGAGATTTAGAACACTGATTTAATGGGCAAACCATTCTTTTAATCTGTAGTCACAAAGACAAAAAATTTGTAGTCTACTTTGATAGAGAAGTGTTTCGGCAATAACCAGGCTGAGATGAAAATATGTTTGTTAAATAATTCCCCTCAGAGAAACACAAAATAATATCATTGTTACAGTTAAAAAGGCAGTAGTGAAGCAGTTAAGAAAACTGCTAATAGAGTTCTCTCCAGTATTGTGTTCCCCCCTCTAAAACTGAAAGAAAAAAGTCAAAAAATACTGTTTTCCACTTAAATTGTCTTATTATTCTGTTAGAGGACTTTTTTTGTCCACTGATGTGCTGGTTAGGGAAGTCATTTAACATTTTCATCATCTCTGAATATGACAGAAACAATGCTATTTCTTTTGACATGGAGGATACCAAGAATATGACATTCTGATAGTCTAATGTGACAGATCACTAGGAATAATTTTCCTCCCACTCTTCATGAGCAGATGTAAAGTTCCTAAATCCTGTCAGATTCAATACTGAAGTCAACAGAAAACACTGATTTCATGGGCTTTAGCAGTCATTAGTTGTGCTCAGTCTGCCTGAAAAGCATAATTTTTGTGTTTCCTCTAAATAGAGGAAATAATTTTTATTGACATAAAAATACTACTTTTCAAATTTCTCAGTGGGAATGAGAAATTCTTCACCTCTCAGTGGTTTTTTGTCCTGAGTCAGTTCTTGCAGTTAAGCTACCAGAAGAGTGGATCTCTCTGTGAGTCTTTTCTGCAAAGCTAAAAGAATTGATGAGAAGCCTGAGAGAATCACAGACTATTCTGAGCTGGAAGGGACCCACAAGGTTCTTGTCCCAAGTGCCCTGGCAGTGCTCAGACAAGTATTCTTACAGAGAGATCCAGAAAGTACCCGTTGCTCCTGTGGGAATGTGGATTTATATTCTCTCTCTAAAACCTTATAAACAGACAGTGGAAGGAGATTTTTGGAACAGAAACTTAGTCATCTTTCTCTTTCCCAGACAGGAATTTATCTGTTCAGTCACTGACTGCTCAGTTTGCAGGGGCAGTTTCTCTGTACACCACATTAACTGGTCATCAGGGCTGGTTTTCTTGAATTTGTAGGACAGGTTGGTGTTTCATTATCTGTTACATTTGTCAGAAGAACTGTTCAGTTCAGTGTTCTTCAGTGCAGTTCCTCAAAATAGGATTTTTATGGGATTATTAACCTAATCCTGAATAAGCTAATGAAAGCCTCTTTTGAGGCATGTGGTTGCTACAGCCCCAAATACATCACTTGAACAATAATTTATTGAGATGCAGATGCAGCTACAATGCTGGCTTTCTTTCAGATTTCAGGTACAGGATGTTGAGACATCTGTACTTCTCTTTACATGTGTTCTTCATTAATACAGTGCAAACATCCTTCAGATAAAGTGAAAATGCTGAAGTATTTCCATGCATACTTCAGCTGTGCTGCAGATAACACAACACATACATAAGGCAGTACCAAGTAGTATCTATGTTTCACTTCCTACACTTTGTAGGTAGATTTCGCCTTTATCTGTGTTCATTGTATTTTAACTTCACAATCAGTCTGCGTTTGTACAACAGTAACTCCTGAATAAATTGTTGGTACCTAAGGTGAGCTCCTGAGCTTGAGCATTCTGATTCCTGAGTTTGCCAAATAATCTTGATTTCTCTCTAATAGTAAACTATCTATTCCTATTATTTCTTCAGCTGCATTTTTATCTTCATCCTTTTGCTCCAGACATGGACATTTATTACAGCACATATTGTAACATATACCCATGATTTGAGCAGTCTTTGGCTCTGCTGAAAAGCTACAGTTCAGGGCTAACTCAAGCCACTTGCCAACTGGTTTCTTTCCTGAAGACTTTGACCCCAGAGACAAACACTGTTACAAGTTGGAAACCTTTTTCAGATTTCCCTCATTCTTCTGAGCAGTTTTTTACATCCCTGATATGCTCCATCTGTTCTTTTTATCCTCTCCTGGTGTCACCAGATGCTTCTTCTCAATCTGATATATACTTGATTGACAAGACAGAGTTCTGGCAGTGTTATTGGTCCATATTTTCATATGCTTTACTTTTTATTTATTTTGTCATTCTCTTGTATTTGGAACTCCTGAAATACCTTAGTGTTTTCTTGGTTCTACTAATCAAAGGTAGTGCTACCTGGAAATTTTTCAATTCACTAACAGCAAGCCCCATTACCAAAGTTTTCCTCCAATGGAAACTGCTGGTACTCCCTCAAAGCTTGCAGTACTGCGACATTGTGACTTTAAAAACCTCTACAGAGTGAGTGCCATGGAATAGCCCCAGTACTGAGCAGGGAGCTGTGCCCCTGGATCCTCAGGAGGTTACAGGGCAGGGTGCACTGACTGAAAAGCAAAGCAAAGCCCATTCCTTCTGTCTCCACCCTGAAGGACTCCAAGCTCTCAGAATGTTTAGCTATCCAGGGCAGTTTAGTAATGAAGCAAGGAAATTTTGATTCATTATGAGACTCCACAATATCCTTTCACAACAGCTGAATTTACTAATCTCTGAGAGAGCTTCTGAAGAGCAGAAATACACCTGTTGTACTGCTGTACTTCCTAGAGCTTCGCCAGGGTTGTGATGCTGCCATGGCTCCACCTAGGAGATGCCAGGAGTACTTGAAGTGTTTTAAGTAAGCAGTTAAACTCCTGAGTTTCTTAATTGGCCCAGTTATGTCTCCTGCCCCCACTCCTGCCACATAATTACAGTTTTAGTGAAGGAATGCCTGTGTTTGCCGAGGGGCTCAGCAGCACCACATTCAAATTCCTTCTGAACTCTAGGATGAGCATTATATAAATGGGATGATTAATGGCTTTTTAGATTATCAGGTGGGTTTTCTTAGACTTTTTCCTGTAGCATTTCAATTTTCAAACCAGCAGTCCTTATTATCTAAAGAAAACAGGTTTGGAATAGGTTTCACCGTAACATCCTGTCATTAGCACTGTCATTATCTTCCTTAATTGCTCCCTTCTGCCCTGGAATATTCACTGGCTTAAACAATAAACCCTTAAATAAATCATTATTCCCTTAGCTTTTTGGAGGGGAGGGTCAAGCTTTTCAGAATCAGTTTCAATCCTCCTTTCTCTGCTCCAGATTTGATTTATGTATTCTTTGTCTGCAGTAAATTTTGAAATGCTTTCCCCCAATGGTCTATTGGTTGTTGTCATTCAGTCACAGTTTTATTTTTGCATTCAGTTGGTCTCTTTTAATTCAAACTTCTGAAACACCATTAATAGCATCCACAACACATCTTTACTCTTGATATAGATTTCCTACCTTTTTAAAATTTAGTTTTATGTTTCCTTTCCACACTTAATGTTAATTCCTGGGGCCTTTCCTTTTCTTGTCATCATTGGCAGTGGGCAGTTCTGGTCCTGCTGGTCATCTGGCAGGAGTTGCAGATCTCAAACTCTGAAACTGAGCATTCATCCTGAAGTGACAGCCACCTCTCCTTCCTAGGAAGGGTAGATACACTTGTGTCTTGCAATTTACCCATGAGCTGGACAAGATTAGTTGCCAGCTAAGAGGAAGTAATGCATTGCAGCATCCAGAACTTGTTTTGTTCCTTCTGTCTTCAGTTTGTTCTATTTTGTTTCCATTTTAGTTCTGGCCAGGAATAATGGATGAACTATCAGAGCTGAGAGAATTCTATGACCCAGACACTGTGGAGCTGATGAACTGGATTAAGTAAGAGGATTTTTTCTCTATTTAAGTTAAATGCTATTTGTGTAGATCTAATGTTCTTAGTTATAGTGTTCTCCTTATTTGTCACAGCTCAGCAGTGAACTCTGGTGACCCGTGGGGGGATAGTTAGGGTGAGTGGGTTAGCAGGAGGTTGGGTGAGAGCAGCTCCATGCTGGGGTTCAGTTTCACTGCTGTGTTCCATGTGCATCAGGGAACCAGCTGATCCCTTTGCTCCCATAAGGACACAGAGTTTTCTTTACCAAAAGAGGTAAATTTGGAGGTGTCAAGCTTCTCTCATCATATAGCTGCCTTTTTACATTAATAGACCTTTGCAGTGAAATCATTTCATTCCCCACCCCCAATCGAATGCCCCTCTCAACTCTATAATGTTAAAAAGCTTGGATGTAGTGCTGGAAAATTCGTATTCTGCAGTCTGTTTCTTGGACTTCAAAACAATCTAAGTTGTTTCTGCTTGTTAGAATTAATCCCAACGTGTTCCAAACTGTAAGCAAGGCATTTTTAATTGAACTTGAACTTGTCACAGTCAGGAACAAGTGCAGAGTCTTTCAGGAGTGTGAGTTAAGCATTCCAACCCCACCTCATCACTTCTGTGTTCTCACAGAGCATAGGAAGGTATTTTTTAGGTGGAAACAGTTTGGAATACTGCATGCAGAAGATGCTGAGAAAAAAGGCCAGGTAGGATGTTCTCTGGAGGGCTGTGAACTCAAGGTGGGTATGTTCTCTATTGACATAGAGTAACTACTAAAAACTTTCAGGTTAAGTTCTGAACAGGGAGATGCCTGGGACTTGTATTTATTTTCAACTCTGGCAATGATTTCAGAAAAAGAAAATTGGTTTCATGTTGTGGAGGAAAACATTCTGAAAGTAAATCTGAATATATAACATTAAATATTGAACTGTTTGAAGTATTTCCTTGGAGTATTTCCTTCATATGCAATGAACTTCAGTGAAACCAGTCACCCAGCTTATTCTCCCCATAGCAACATATTTACACTCCATAATGTTGTATTTCTTTAATCCATAAACTAGAAGGAGTAATTTAGAAGTAAAATCTATTACAAGCTTTCACTGACTTATTTTGAAAGCAGGCCATGATTTTTTCCATCATTTAGAATCTTTGCAGCCTTATTGACATGTTTTTGTGACTAATGTTTACCAGCCAGTTCCATTTAGCACTACTGTTTTATTAAAAGATGGTAAATGTCTGATAGTTCAGCTCTCCTGTGTGCAATATATAGAGTTATATATAGATTTATACATAAAATATGCATGTGGAGTTATTCCCAGCCATGAACTGGATTTGACTGGCTCCAATGAGAATAATTTTTCATGTGTTCTTAGTGCTGAGAATGCTAAACTGGTGCTTGTCATCTCTTCATTCCAAGTCATGACAGACAATTACAGAGGGGCATTTTTTAACTTAGAATTTATTGTATTTAAAAATATTATTCCTGTAAAGAAGAGTTAATTATCTATGCTTTAAATACCAGTCAACAAAATTTATGGTAAGTTCCTCAAAGTGGGACAGATTTTTCACAAGTTTTGATGTGTAAGAGAACTCTTTTACTATACTAACACTGGATAGTTGTGCTGTAGTTAATGACCTGTCAAGGCTGGTGTCAGGAACTAATCATTCATTATTAAAACTCAGTATGAAAAGCTCTAATTTGTCATGTATAGCAGTGAATTAGGAATAACTCATCTGTCTTGCAATCTCTCCACAACAAGAAAACCCTTCTGTCTGCTTAGTCCTAAATGCATATTAACTTGTCCAAATGTACAGTCTGAATAATGGCCAACTATTAGTCTGTCCCTTGTGAAGTGTCTGGAGATGCATTTCATACTCTTCCTCTCACTGAAATTGCCATAGCATTTTCAGGAAGATCTTCTGGTTTGTATCTGTACCATTGCAGAACACAATTTTATACATAATGATCTTGCATATCCCAGTCTTCTTTTTTCCTACCCATCACCTCATTTTCTTAGCTGTTTTTAAACAAAAAAGTCAAGAAGCCAGTGCTCCAGGGATAGTTCACAGCTCTGTTCCCAGCTGGGAGGTACATTAAAATTCTTAGTTTTGGTCTTTCTCCCTAAGACAACAGGAACAACATGCTCATTTGTGAGATGGGGAGGAATATCAGTAGAATGAGCAAATCAATAGCGTGAACTTCCCTACTCTGTTTACTCCTGGTAAGTGTTTAAGAAGCAATGTCTTCTGCCTTTAAAGGGGAAATCTGTCTACAGTTGTGGAATATTTCAATAGCAGTTGCCAAAACTCACAGAAAAGGTTGTTGGAAATCTTGGGCAATAGCCAAAACAATGGAAAAGTTAACTGAGACTGAGATTTGGAAGAGCATTGTTGGATGTCAGCTGTACCTGAACCACATGTGGGGACAGGCAGGCAAATTTGTATATTAGTAGAAACCCCACAAATTTCCAAAAAACTCTTAAGGTTATGCAAATGAAACACCAATGTTTCAATGGTGCTTCTTTCATTTAGCCATTTATATTAATGGCTATATTTTAATTTCAAGCCAGCTTTAAAGTTTAATTCTTCTCTATTACTTACATTCCTGATTTTCAAGGGCAATCACACTGAAATCACATGTTCCAGACTTTAAAGGCAATATTACACTTTTTTTTTTTTTTTTAATTACTGTTCTTAAATTCTTGGGCTTTTGTCGGACGGACGTGTGAGTAAATTTTAGGCATGAACTTGAGAGTGCCTGAGAAGTAGGTTTATACCAACTGTGTAGGTGCACTCCTTTATGTGAGCAAAATCTGCATGCATAAAATTGAGGCTGGGACTCACAAAAATGCATCTTGTTGCTCTTTCTTTGTGGCTGTCATTTTCCATTTTTGCAATTTTCAGTCTTTCCAAACCAGAGGGAAAAAAAAGAACCATGACAGTGTGACTGAATATGATTTACTGCCTATCATCTGCAGCTAAACCTGTGATATTTTAATATTGCATTCTGCAAATAAAAAGATTTTCTTTTAAATAAAAAGAAAAATCTATCATGGCATATTCCTCAGAATCTCCTTTTCTCAAATCCTTTTGCTTTGTAGATTCATACCATACTCAGGCACTAGTAAAGGAATAATCTGAGACTTGTCAGATTTTATGGCTTTGAAAGCCAACTACAGGGTTCAACTCTGGAGGACTTTTACTAGAAATAGCCATTTTATTTCTAATGATGTAACCTGTAATTGCAATGTTGGCCATTTCTTCCTTAGAGCTTCTTAAAACCAGCTCACAATAATTCTTTAGTGGTTTAAGAGAGAGAATTACTACCACTTTCAGTCTGTGGAAGTACTTCCTGTAAAACCCTTTTATTTTTAATGAGTTATTCTTTAGTATTTATATAATTCTCTAAATTGTTAAGTGTAAGGTAAAGAAAAGGTTCCTACACTGTAATATAGTGCTTAGTTTACCCATTAGTTCAGCTGTAATTAACTTGTTGAAAGCTTAGAGCTTCAAAAATAAATGAGATTATTTGTTCAAAATGTCATCAGGTCTGTTTGGAATGGCATTTAAATTATATAATGTAAATCAGTTTGACCTGTAAGTCCTTGTCATTATTTAGTGACATTTCCTAGAGAATAAATTGTTTGCAGGTTGGGCAATGTGGTACGGAGCTTGGCAGAGAGCTATAAAAACAAATTATCCTTTCATTTTATACATCATTTGCTCAGACAGTTGTAAAAATTGCTTCGTTTTTGTGTAATAGAGAAGTGTCATTCAGGGGTTTGCAGCACAGGAGGTGCCCTGGCTGCAGAGCCCTGCAGGTAGTGCCTGGCTCAGGCTGGGCGTGGGCAGGAGCTTCCCTGGGATGCAGGAACCATCCCAGCCCTGGGAATGCTCCTCAGTGCTCGTGTCCAGCACTCAGCAGTGGCCACCACAGGAGCTCCTGGGGATGGAATTGGAGAGGGCACACACTGCCTGGGGCTCTGTCACCTCCCAGTGTCAGCTCCCAGCTCTCTGCCCAGGGCACTGAAATCCAGCACTTGTGCTCCTGGCACTGCCAGTGCAGCACAGGGAAGGAGGGATTCCAGTCGCTCCTGCTGCTCTGGGACGTCTGAGCTGGCCAGTAAAATATGGACAGTGATGTGTCAGTATCATTTCCTAGGACTTCAGACGTGTAAATCTGAGTCTCAGGGAAACATCTGCCTTCACCTGGAACACTGGATTTTAAACTCCACCCAGGACCTAAGTACGTAAGACAGTTGTTTGAAAAGCAAGCAAGGGCCACTAGATTGTCTTCAAGGGATAGGGAGAGGAGGACGTGCTGGCAAAACTCTGATAAAGAATGCACTCAGCTGTATTTCACCCCTTCTGGGCAGGAGGGAATGCTTTTGGAAAGGGGAGAAATGGAACCCTGAATCTTCTACATGATCCATTTCTGAGGGGCGATTCACTGGGGGCTGCAGCTCCAATCTCTGCTCCCTGGGACCAGAGCAGGGTTAGGCTGGAGATCAGGGAAAGGTTCTGCTTCCCCCAGAGCGTGCTGGGCACTGCCCAGGCTCCCCAGGGAATGGGCACGGCCCCGAGGCTGCCAGAGCTCCAGGAGAGTTTGGACAGCGCTGCCAGGGATGCCCAGGGTGGGATTGTTGGGGGGTCTGGGCAGGGAGAGGTGTTGGACTGGATGAGCCCTGTGCGTCCCTTCCAACTCAGCATGTTCTGTGATTCTACATTTTTGACAAGCATTTTTACCAATAGGTTATTGATAAAGGGCACTATCACCATTTCCTTTAGCTTTCCTTTGAAAAACAAGAGACTGCAGGCTGGTTTGGCTTTTTCGTTTGCTTTGTTTGTTGTTGTGGTTTTGCCTTTGGTACTTGTTGGGAGGGGCTGTGTGAGAGGGTTGAAGAAAGTTTGGGTCTGCTACAGATCCCATTATAATGCAAATCTGCAATCAGACGAGCAGGGTTGCCTTGGTAAGGCCAGTCAGGTTTTAAACTTTGAACAAGCACAGAAACCTACTTGTCACTTTAGAAGTTGCCTGGCCCAAGCATAAACACAGCAATATGTTGAAGATGCTTTAAAAATCATCATTTTTATTTGGGTATCTAAGCTCTCCCAGTCCCTCTATGAGTCCAGCCCATGTCCTTTGCAGCTTAGTCCTACAGACTTGTGCTTTCCAGGGATGAGTCCTGGCTGACAGTCTGTCACAGCCATCCCATTTGCATAGTACTAAATTCTAATAGGAATTAATTTATTTTAATGGAACATGTACTGCATGACACTTGTGGCTTTGAATATTTTAAGTAATAAATAATTTCTTAAGAGATTAAATATTTTCAGACTTTAAAATGAAACTGGTTTTATAAAGTGCTGAAGAACTTTATAAACTAGTCTATCAGTAAAATTAAACTGGCCTATTAAAAATACTATCTCTGGCTTTCCTAGATGAGATTAATGTACCAGTGCAAGATTTTTTAGGAAGAGCTTGTAATTATTAATTCATTTGCTAAGCATAATCTCTTGAAAGGCGATAATAAAATTTAATATGTGTCTTGCAACATTTTCAAGCTGATCATGGAGCTTAAAGATGACTGACTGTGTAGCTGCAGTTTCCAAAGGCTCCCTAATGTGCACCCCAAAGTGTCACAGTTCCTGGATTACTTTAGTGCATGCATGGGGATGTTAGCCACCTATTCACATTCTAATTTCATTTCAGGTGATTTAATGTGTGCTGCTTTCTGTTGGTTTAGTCTTCACAGACCCTTCCATGGTTATGTGCCTACTAAGCACTAGAAAACACTACAGCAAACCATGGCCAGTTTTAATTAGCCTGATTATAGGAGTGTCCATTGCCTGGCATTTTTACTCTTACTTTTTGCTCTGCCCTTCTGTTGTATCTTTGCAAATATTTTAGATTGTAAACTTCTTGGGGGCAAGGTGAGCAAGAATTATTTTTTGATTATGGGTATTTGAGTAATCCTCAGATCCCAGGATTTGGAATTTCCAAGGTCACAGTACCAATAAGTGACAGTATTTCTATCTGGCATCTTCTGCATCCCCCTGCACCAGCTTTTTGCAACTGGAATGTCTTTTTTCATAGTTTCTCTCCCACAGTTGTCACAATAGGAAGATTAATGTCTAATGGAACAAAGTTTCATTCCAAGTGAATGTTGAATACCAGGACAGGAACAGAAAGTTTTATCGTTCAGATTAAATAATTAATTTTAAATAAAGTACCTTATATATCAGACACAAACCTAAGTCACAATAAGTTTCTTGAAATATTAAAAGAATTAGAATATAGAAACCTATAAATATTAAGAGGCTTTATGAACCTGAGAAATATATGAAATATAGAAATAGTTTGAAATTGTCAGGGTCATGTTTTCCTTAAATTTCCTCATAGTGCTTAGTAAATTTTTTATTTGCAGTTGAGTATTATCATAATTTATCCACTTGGCATTTGAAGAAAACACAGTTACCTGAGCAGTTTGCTCCCTGAATAGGGGAGAGTCAGAAAAATACTTTTGCAGTCTTTTTTTTCCTTCTGATCTGTCACAAGCATTGCAAAAATGCCCCTGCAGAGGCTTCCTCAGACTTATTAATGTTTGTTTAGGTCAAACACTCCAAACACAGCAGTGTTTGCTGGGAGCATGCAGCTGTTAGCAGGAGTCAAACTGTGCACTGGACGGACCTTAACCAACCATCCCCACTATGAGGATAAGAATTTGAGAGAGAGAACAAAGCAGGTAAGAGATTGCTGATTGTTTAAAGTAATTCTTGCCCCTGTCAGCTGCTCCACTCCAGAAAACAAATGTCCTCTCTAATGGCACACTGCAAAAGGCATCACATGCTTTACTCAGGGAGTAACTTACTGTCAGACACAGGGCCAGGATTTAACTGCTCTGGGATCTCCTGACTCACTTCTGGCAGCTGGTATGTATCTGAGCAGCTCTGTGCCTGGCTACCCAGCTACTCCCAAGGACACTGGTTTGCCTACTGTGACATCAGTAGATTCTGGTGCCCACTTGGGCTGTTAAACCCACATGGAGCATTCCCTGATAGTCCCTTCATTTCCCAGAGCCGTACACAGCATTTGATATAGAAACCACCCAGAGAAACTGCCCACAGAGCTGGGGAGGCTGTTTTCACCTACCCTTTTCTGTACTTGAGACATTCTCAAAGCCTGACAGCACGTCCAGCGTTGTGTAGCCAGCAGCATCCTCGCCATAATGCAACTCCATGTGGCTACTAAATAAAGCATTTGTAGATTGTTTCTATAGTATTTAATTCACAGAGTTGCTCAGTCTCTGTTCTTTCTCTGGCTCAAGAGAGAGGAGTCATGACAGAGCACACAAAGCAATAGTGGTGATGTGGTGTGTGTTGGAGCTCAGTTTCCTTGTTCTCCAGATTTACCAGATCTATGCCAAGCGATCTCCCAGTGACGTGTACGGAATCCTGCGCTCCTTTGGCACAGACTATGTGATCCTGGAAGACAGCATTTGCTATGAGAGGAGGCACAGCAGGGGCTGCCGCCTGCGGGACCTGCTGGATGTAGCCAATGGCCATGTGAGTTACAGACAAGATCTGGAACAAAAATACATTGTTTTGTTCCTCCTTGATGGAGGAAAAAATACGTTTTGCTTGACTTTGCTCTGAAACCCAGTTACGATCTGAGGTATCTCAGTGTGTTTGCACTGTGGGAAGGGAAAATCTCTTGGAGCGTTTAGACATTCTCAAAATGGTTAAATTAACACTGCTTGCATTTAAGGGTAGTTGAGAATAAAAAAGGGGGAATTCAGCCTGGGCAGGGTAAGTAATCACATCCTGACCAGCTCCAGGTTAGCAGCACACAAGCAGAGTTCCCTCCCAGGTGTAAATGACTTTAGAGTTTCAATTCCCTCAGGCGCAGTGTGGTTCTGTTACCGCTCTGTCAGGGGAGTTCTCAGGCATTTCTGGGGCTGAGGTGAAGCCAGAACAGACTGCACAAGCCCAAGCAGATATGGACCTCTGACAAAGCAGCTTTATCCATTTAGAGACAATACTATACTAGTTTAAAGCTGTTTTCTTCCTCCCACTTGTTTCATACTGTGAACAAACCTGGCCAGCCTGACCCAGTGAATGTATTGCTGAGGTTGTTATGAACTTGTTATTGCCTGAAACTCTGTATTGGCTGAAGATATTTCACACATCTGTTCCATTTCATTGCAGATCATGGATGGCTTGGGAGAGAATGAACCTGATTTGAAACCTTCTTTGTATCCTCGTTTCTGTGAGGAAATTAAAAAAAACCTTCCTTCTTACACCACACACTTCACCAGAGTGTTTCAAAACAAAACATTCCATGTTTACAAACTTGCCAAGCATAAATAATGCTTCCAACCATAGCTTCAAGTTCAGTATTTCACTGCTAGGACCCATGTTAGGAAATGCAGATAAAGTTTACAAACAGGTTACATTTGTAAGACATTTTACACTGATAGTTTCTTGTTTCATTTCTGTGATTCTTTCTTTTTTAGACAGTTTAATTTTGATAACATTATTGACGTTGCCAAAATTTTCATAGATTCATAAATAAATGCTAGCAGGGACCATTTTCATTATAAATTCTGACCCTCAGAATACTTAGGTTGTAATTGTTTTCCAGTTTTAACTGATTGGAAAACAGACAAAGGCAGCAGCCTGTGAAGCTGCTCAGCAGTTCAGATTTTCCTCTCAAGTAATAGAAATTCAGTGAAAGCAGCCCATGCTACTCCTGCCCTAAGCACTGCCTTTATGAATCCTGAAAATAGGCACAAAATGAAGTTTTGTCTTACAGTTTGATCCTTTTTGACAGATCCTTGTGCTCTTTCAGTGCCTCTTTTTTGAATTCTTTGGGAATGTATGAGTTTCCAATCCTGTGAGTGTGATTGCAGAACCAGTGAGTGCGGATTAAGCAAACAATTTTGAAGAAGAAACTTTAATCTTTGGTCCAGCATTTTTAGTGATCAGAAGCAAACTGGTTTATAACAATAAGTGTTTAATGATGGAGTGTTATGTATTTCTAGTGAGAAAAAAGGCTGGAGCATGCTTGATACATGTTGCATGTTTGTATCCTTGTAAAATGCTCAGAACAAAAATCCAGATTTCTCAGTTTGGATTCTCACAATACTTTTCTGTATATACTTTCTGAACTACAGGGGATCCTTTTTCTCCCCGTGTGAATCCCATGAGGATAGCAAAATTGGACAAAAGAAAAACTCATCTCTAAATCAGCAGGGAACCAGTATTTCAAATACATTCAGATAGAGCTTTGTTTTGTATTACTTCAGACACAAAGCTCTATGTTTTAGTACAAAATCATTGTGTCCTTGTTCTTTAGCCTAAAACAGAGACTACCAGTATTTTAAAATGACATGAAAGATTAGGTGAAGCCAGACCTCAGTGCTGAGAATTTTGTGATTTGTTTGTCCCTTTTGTCTTTTTACCAGCCAGAACTTTGTGAATTGTATTGGATTTCTAAATGTTATGAAGGTACCACATGCCTTTTGCTGTGTTTTTAGCACTGCTTTGGTTTTAGATTGAAATTAGAAATCAAATTTGGAAGTCTCACAGTACTCTCCATCTTGAATTAGACATCCACTAGGCTCATTTGTTTCTTATGAAAAACAGAATTGTAATAATCAAGTGCCTCTAGGCCCAGGTTGAATTAACATTTGAACACCTATAAGAGTGTTTGTAGCCTGTGCAAATAACTCAAGTTACAGTAATTACCACTGCAATTAATTTCTAATGATGGGAAACTTAAAGTGCTGCAGATAGCAAACTCCACATTTAATTTAATCAAGATGTGTAATGAGATTAGCTGTCACAACTGAGCTGGGCTCCAATTCCAGATGATTTAAGTGTTTTCCCTTTCAGTTGTACCAAGGTAAATTACTGAAGAGATGGAGATGGTTATGTCACATGCTCAAACAATTTTATATTCAGTAAATACTCATTAAACAATGTTCAACATCCTTCTGCCTTTCTCTCTGGCACAGAAGGCTGTGCTGTAGCCAGGCTGTGTTAAATCACAGGCTGACAGGAGCTGAGTTGTTACACTGAGCAGCTGAAACTCCTGAGTAATTCCTAGCCTGGATCCTTTAATGAGGTTGGAGACCACTGCAGTTTAACATAATATAATAATAAAACATTTTAATCAGTATTAAAACTTTAATTAGGCCTGTAATGATGCATGGTGGTTCTTGCTGCAAGCCTGGGTCAGTGAATCCCTCGGTGAGTGCCTTCAGTAATTGAAAACAAGCACACAAAAGGTAAAGGATGTCTGGGCTCTATGGCTTGTTCTAGAATGCAACTGGATCTTTCTAGGAAAGTGCAGTAACTTTCCTTTGGTGGAGGGGAGGGATTCCTGGGCCCAGTGATACCCTCTTGTCTTCAGAATTTACTTGTAGGTAACAGCTGAGACTAAGAAATCCTGACTGGAATAGTAATTTTTAAACAGACTTATTTCAAAAATTCAGTCTCTAATATTGCCAAGGAGAAAATTAACCTTTTCATAGAAACTACCAAGTGCAAACTGGTTTGTTTGGGGTTTTTTTAAACAGAAAGATGTGTATTGTGAGATTATCAGACAGGTTTAACACAAAGGGATATTCCAGGGACTGTAATGCAGCACTCAGACACCAACCTGCTTAAAACGGTAAATCCCAGTGCTGAAAGCAGTTCCCAGCTCAGAGGGAGCAGCTCCTCCCTGCCCGTGTTTGAGACAAGGCCTGGGGGCGCAGGGCCAGCGGGGAGGGGCTGGTGCAGAGGGGCTGCAGCTCCCACTGATAACCAGCAGTGGGAATGGCAGGGACAGGGCTCCTCCCGTGCGTTCCTTGGTGGCCTCAAGGACTTTGTGCTGCATGTGGCCAGTGGGGTTGTGGTATCAGTTACTATTTTTAGACTGCAGAGACAAAATGCTATCAAGGAGCCAGGAAGTTTTTAAGGGAGAAAAACCTTTGAGATCCATAAGTGTATTTTCATTTCTTGTTTCAGTGTTCTGCTGGTGGGATCTAACATAGTTATTTTATAATACGTTGTTGTAAAGAGCTGTAATGACTATTGTATACTAAATAAATTGTGTAATTTGAAAATCACTTATTTTTGCTTGTTTTTATGTTGGGATGGGTTGAGAAAGACCTGGTTAAGGAATCAGCTTTGGTTTAGTCCATATGGAGTAAAGCAAAATATTTTTCATGAGGAAGTTTTGGCTTTTCAAGCTCGTTATATTGTGTATAGCACTGACTTTTGGAATCACCTTTGTGTTTCAACAGCTTGCTGAGCTTCCTTCGTTAGAAGCTAAAGGTACCAGGTTAACTCCAGTAAGGTCAGTAGACTGAGGTAGTATATCCATTTAAATATTATTTCTTTATTTATTAGGTTTATTATATAGATACATATAAAATAAAAGCATGTATTAAATGCTTTGACCAACAGGGCCCTGCTTGTTTCCACACTGCAGCTCAAGTTTAGTATTTTTATTGAACAGAAAGGTGCATTCTTTGGGAGTGAAGAAGCACATTTCAAGGGCTGTATGTGCAGTAGGATGTCGTGATGTGACTCTTGTGGCAGGAGCTGCAGGATGTGCAGAGCTGGAAATAAAGCTGCCCATGTGTAGGACTGGTCTAAAGGGGGCTTGGGGGAGTTTGTCACCAACATTAATTAGGGATTAATATAATTGATGGGCTGTGAGCCACACGTGGTGTTCTTGCATAGAGGGGATTGTGGGCTCCAGAGAACCTCCTCTTTTAAATCCCTAGGACATGGCCGTGGGTTTTAGCATTTTTGTAATTAAGAAAATGCTCAACTTTCTTCTGCCCACCTAATCCTGCTTCCTTACAGCCCTGTTTTCCCTCCTAAACCTGCTGGTCAGTAGGTCAGACCTAAGGACAATCAGCTTTCCTATGGCTTGGCTCCATGTTATGTACTTGGAATGTTATTTTAACAGAGGAAGACCACAAAGATTAATGTAGTTGACAGGCAGAGAGATTAAATACTAATATCCACATGATTATTTAAATTTCAGACCTTTACAAACATTTTATGCTAAATAAAATGTTCTTACTACATGTTTAAAGTCTGTAAAGAACATGGAAGAAGATTAATAAAAGTACTAGATTACTGAAAATCCCACTACCTAGGGACCCAATGGGTTTTTTTATTCAATATTTTTCCTTCCCCCGCTGACCCATGGCACAGCCTTCTGTGGAAAGCCAGCTGTTCTCCCTGGGAGCCATGGCAGTGCTGGGATAAGCCTTTCTGTAGAGGCACTGAAATATTTGTGTGTGTCTGTGCAAATGCAGAACAAGTGAGGATATAATTTCAGCAACTGCACAGTAATTAAAAGAGCAGCATGCAAATTAAAACAGATAAATTAAGTGAACTAATTAGTACTCTGGAAAGAGGAAGAGTAGGCTTTAATAGGGCATGACAGCTGCAAATGAGTGTGTCCTATTAGTGAGATTGTATCGACACAAGTTCTTAGAGCAGTTTGGAAATGTTTCCTGCTTTTTGTTTTATTCTGTATGTTCTGTACAAGGTGGGGCTCACTGTGAGTGCAGAGGCAGCTCCGAGGCTCTAGGGGTGTTGTTTCTATGTTTGGTTACAAAGTAGGGCCAGAGCTGTAACATGGAAGGAAGCAGCAGCAGGGCAGCCACATTTTGGAACAGCACTGAGACATCAGAGCCTCAGCAGCGCTGTGGCTGCTCTGTGTGACCTGTGTTTGTCACCCACGGGGCTCCTGGGCACCTGTTGTGCCTGCTGTCACTCTCACCCAGGGACCAGTGCAGTTCCTTGCGGAAAGAAAAAGAGCTTTGACAAGGTCTCCCTCCTCTGGGGAAACCCCAAAGTGTCCTTTGGGTGGGGAACTGGATCCTGAGCCCACCAGCAGAAGCTTTTCAGGCAGCACAGCACCCATGACTCATATCTGTGGAAGCATCTGGTCAAAACTGAGAAATAATTCAGCAGAGTCCACACTTTAGTCATCCTTAAACACAAACAAGGCAGACACACCCTGGACAGCAGACTGGTTTATTATTTATATGGTGCCTGAGATAGGCAGAACACTTGACAAGCAAATGCAGTGTTGGCCCCCCCAAGGAGTTTACAGGATAAATTAAATTAAAACCAGCCAAAGCAACAGCATGTCCATAGGTGTGGGAAGAACACAAGGTATGTAGAAAAAATTACTGCTGTTTCAGGAAGGAACAGATTTTTGTCCATAATATGTATTTAGCTCATTTTCCATATCCTGTTTGTGACTGCTGAGATCATGGAATACAGGAACTGGCACACTGGACTGGTGAACACTGCAAGATGCTTCAGCCCAGGTTTCCTCCCAGGCAAATAAATGTGTCAGTAAAATTACAAAATCACAGACTCTGTACCATCTGTGAACCAAAACCATTGGGTGTGGGTAAAAATGGGATTTCATTTTTCCAGAGGACAATGCCCAGCACCTGCAGTGTGTAATCAGTGCTTAATGTGCACTCCAGATTTTCCAGTGTGGCACAAATGCATGTGAGAACAAGGTACTATGTGAACATTTCTCATTTGGCAAACATGCAAACTGAGCTGGCCTGCAGACAGCATTCACCTGGTTATATAACCTGGGTTTTAATAAATGTATAAAAATAAAAGCCAGACCTCTCAAAACAAGCTACTGTGAGCAAAGCAGTTTTAATGTCTGTTTGCAATACATTGTTTCATGCTTTGTTTTAATGAAACAAACTATTAGAAACTAGGATAAATTCATATTATTAGCCAATAATATATAATGTACATATTACATATAGTTTACATGTAATAAATATAATTTACTTATGATACATTGAAGAAACAGCACAGCTTCAGATTTTGGGTTTGCTGCATTGTACTCCATTTATCTGTACAAGTGGTCTCAAAAAATAAATAAAAATTAATTTAGTGGCACCTTTTCTCTTCCAAATATTGTCAGGTTTAAGACGAATCCAGCATAGTAGCTGGACATAAAATGATCTGAAAAAGGGACTAATTAATTTAGAGCATAATATTCCACCCCCTGCAACTGCTGTTAGTTTTTCCCTGTCCCCAGAGAATATGTCCAGCAATGCTTCTATCAAAGGACATTTAACAGAACGTGAGGGACACAATTGTAGATGCAAGTGACACTGTTCAGGCTGATTTAGGCTCAGTTTAGCAGCTCATTAGGAATGAGAGATTGTGGTGAACTCTGGTGTTTGCTACTGAAATTCCTGACCAGCCTCCTTTGAGGCACGCAGCCAGAAAACCTGACCTTTTCCTTAGGAAAAGTAGGTAGTTGTAAGCAGTTGGGTTCATGCGTTGTGCCTAAATCCAGTTTCTGCCCTTGTATGGCAGCATCAAGGGATTTCATCACAGCGTAACTGAAGTTCCAGTTCATCTTTCCTTTACCTGTACCCCTGGACTGGCACCTGCACTGTGTTTATTGAGCAGGGCTGTCACCGGGCCAGTGTGGGAAAGGAGAGGGATATAATACACCATAGGCTTAATTTATTTGAGAAAAAGGTGGATTTTTCTTCAAATAACTGTTAAAGCACCAGAAACGGCACACCCGGCGTGCTTCCCTCAGCCCCAGCACACCTCAGGCTCTGTGCACTGCATCCCTCAGAGTCCCGCTGTACTTCGGTGACAAAAAATACCTGCACTTCTTAACCACTGTATGTGAACGACTATGTACCCCAGATTCTCTCTTTGTTCTTCCCAGTAGGTTTATATACCAAAATGTAAATATCCAGAGTGTTCCAAGATTAGCTCCTACCCATCTTGCAACTTTCTGCCAAATGTGCCTCCTCAGAGGGAATCTGAATCCCTGTTGTAGTGAGGAAGAAAGGCCGTGTAAGGGTAATAAAGAGCAAAAGTATAAAAAACTGTGCCTCACCTTACCTTCCAGAACTGAAAACAGCAGCCTTGGGGAGCTAGAGGTCTCCTGCCTCTCTGTGCGAGTACAGCTCTCTCAGTTTCTCGAACTTGGGTCCCCACTCGTGGATGTCCTCGCAGGCGGTGCCGCCGCCCAGCCCCGCGGAGCTGAGGGAGCTGAGGGAGCTGAGGCTGCCGGCGCTGGAGCCGGCGCCCTCGGTGCAGAAGACGCGCAGCGAGTCCCGCGTTGCGGGCGGGCAGCGGCGCTCGGCCTCCNTGCCGCTGGCCCGGGGCTTCTCTCCGCTTGTGGAGGGAATAGGCTGGGCTGCCTTGGATGGACACCTGCAGCTCTGCCATGTTGTAGGCGTCCTGCAGGGAGAAATCGGGCACGTGGCGTTAATGCTCTGTGGGTCGCAAAAGTTCATGTTCTGTTGGGAATAAAGGAGTGACCCCTTCTTTAGAAGAGTCAATGCGTCCACTGTGAGCACCTAAAGGGTTGGGTGTGCTGCCAACTCTGCCACCTGCAATGCACCTGAGAAAGCCTGCGTGTAACCCCTGTGCACTCTGCACTGCTGCAGTCAGGGTCAGAATCAAGTCTGATTTCATACCAAAAGCTAAATAAAGATGACAAATGCCCCAATCTTTGTTACGAAATTTCACAGGGCAACAAGGCTGGTGAGGGGCTTGGAGCACTAGCCCTATGAGAAACGACTGAGGGAGCTGGGGGTGTTCAGCCTGGAGAAAAGGAGACTCAGAAGTGACCTTGTCACTGTCTGCAGCTCCCTGAAAGGTGGCTGTGCTCAGGTGGGGGTTGGTCTCTTTCTCCAGGCAGCACTGACAGAACCAGAGGACAGTCTCAAGCTGTGCCAAGGGAAATTTAGGTTGGATATTGGGAAAAAGTTTTTCACTGAGAGAATAATAAAGTACTTGAATGATCTGCCCGGGGAGGTGGTAGGGTCACCATCCCTGGATGTGTTTAAAGAAAGACTGGATGTGGCACTCGATGCCATGGTCTAACTGAGGTGTTGCAGCATCGGTTGGACTCGATGATTTTAGAGGTCTCTTCCAACCCAGTCTTTCTGTGATAGCTGTGTCTTATCACTGGATACTGATACCACAAGCATGGCCAAAGAGGTGAGAAAGGATAATCACAAACAGCATGTTAAAGAAATCTTTCTGCAATAGTAGCTCAAAATTCTACTGTGATTTCTCATAGCATTTTACCAGTCTCTGGAATAGTGGCTAATTATGCCACACGGCAGTGGCACAATTGTAAAAGCCAAGTAAAACTATCTACTCCCAAAAAAGTCACTAATTCCCTCCCAGCTCAGCTGTAGTAAATGCTGTCTGGGAACTGTGCCACAACCTCTGGCACAAAAGCTGCCAATGCCAACAGTTAATGGCATTCATTGATCAAAATCTTTGTGCCACCTGCAATGGAGAAGTGAAGTCCTGTTCCCCAGCATCCTTCACCTCCTTACAACCCAAAGGTTGTGTCCCTGGCCTGATTTACAGGCCAAACAAGAATGCAGACAGGTGGTGGGAGACAGAGTTCATTAGAGCAAACAAGTAATTATTTGCATTGCTAATACTGTTCATGGGAATAGGTGCCATCAGTGCCAGAGGTGTGGAATCAGCACTTCCCAAAAGATTTCTTGTGTTCTCCAGCATGTGCCTCTGTGCATATCCATGTTGTAAGAGATTAACTGAAGTAATCTCAGTGAGTTCTGCTGAATTTACCCTGGAGGCAGAGAACAACTGAAAATCCCCCCCACCTGCAATCAAGAAGCTGCCTAAGTGGCCAGATGGCGTTTGGGACAGGAGCTGCTTATTTCCATTCCTCCAGAGGCTGAGGAGTGTTGGTGATGAACAACACTGAGGCCCAGATCCCTGCCTTAGACACGTCCTAAGTTAGTGCAAGCTCCAGTCCAGCCCCACTCTGAGCATGGATACCAGGAGAATCCATGACATGGAGCAACTTTTCATTGTACACAAGTTAAATGGGAGCTTGTTCCAATACAAACCTTCCCTTCACTGAACTGGGTGATAGTGAAATCATCCGTCCCTGCTACTAAATGTTCATTAAAATAACACATTTCTTTTCATAATAAACCC
>VZTR01029168.1:185250-253581 GCA_013400775.1 Chaetops frenatus | reverse complement strand
TCGATGCCATGGTCTAACTGAGGTGTTGCAGCATCGGTTGGACTCGATGATTTTAGAGGTCTCTTCCAACCCAGTCTTTCTGTGATAGCTGTGTCTTATCACTGGATACTGATACCACAAGCATGGCCAAAGAGGTGAGAAAGGATAATCACAAACAGCATGTTAAAGAAATCTTTCTGCAATAGTAGCTCAAAATTCTACTGTGATTTCTCATAGCATTTTACCAGTCTCTGGAATAGTGGCTAATTATGCCACACGGCAGTGGCACAATTGTAAAAGCCAAGTAAAACTATCTACTCCCAAAAAAGTCACTAATTCCCTCCCAGCTCAGCTGTAGTAAATGCTGTCTGGGAACTGTGCCACAACCTCTGGCACAAAGCTGCCAATGCCAACAGTTAATGGCATTCATTGATCAAAATCTTTGTGCCACCTGCAATGGAGAAGTGAAGTCCTGTTCCCCAGCATCCTTCACCTCCTTACAACCCAAAGGTTGTGTCCCTGGCCTGATTTACAGGCCAAACAAGAATGCAGACAGGTGGTGGGAGACAGAGTTCATTAGAGCAAACAAGTAATTATTTGCATTGCTAATACTGTTCATGGGAATAGGTGCCATCAGTGCCAGAGGTGTGGAATCAGCACTTCCCAAAAGATTTCTTGTGTTCTCCAGCATGTGCCTCTGTGCATATCCATGTTGTAAGAGATTAACTGAAGTAATCTCAGTGAGTTCTGCTGAATTTACCCTGGAGGCAGAGAACAACTGAAATCCCCCCCACCTGCAATCAAGAAGCTGCCTAAGTGGCCAGATGGGGTTTGGGACAGGAGCTGCTTATTCCCATTCCTCCAGAGGCTGAGGAGTGTTGGTGATGAACAACACTGAGGCCCAGATCCCTGCCTTAGACACGTCCTAAGTTAGTGCAAGCTCCAGTCCAGCCCCACTCTGAGCATGGATACCAGGAGAATCCATGACATGGAGCAACTTTTCATTGTACACAAGTTAAATGGGAGCTTGTTCCAATACAAACCTTCCCTTCACTGAACTGGGTGATAGTGAAATCATCCGTCCCTGCTACTAAATGTTCATTAAAATGACACATTTCTTTTCATAATAAACCCATTTTGGCTGGCCATCCACAAACCCAAGTCAACCCTTACCTCTGGATCCAAAGCTGGCTTTTAACAACATCTGGTGGTCAGCTGAATTCAGTTTGTACTCAAAATGCACTGTCCTCCTGCAATTTTTATGAGCTCCTAATTTCTCTGGGGGAAATTTTTATTTATTTCAGATGCAGAAACTCCTTCAAAAGACACCCTCTTGTCCCCACAGCCCTACCATCCACTAATACTACAAAAAGGAAACTTTTATCCAAGTGGCCTCATGATCTTTGTTGAGGTAACATTAGAACACAACTAAAGTGGTGTTATTCTAGGTATTCTGGGGGCTGGTTTGTTTGGGTTTTTTCAATCTAGACAAACAAGTAGGTTTTAGCTTAAAAAGTTTCAGCTGCAATCCCAGCAACTATTAAATCTGAATAATTTAGGAAGAGTACACAGCACCCAGAGAGGCTTCACTCCAAGCACTGTTTCTTCAGGCAGAGTAATAGCCTCAAATGGAGATCATCAAGTCACTAATTTGATTCCACTGCTTAAAATAAGGAGTGTATTTTAGGAACTCTCCAAAAGTAATTAAACATGTCATACAGTAACTGTAGATTTCCTCAAAGAGAGCTTCTGGGTGTAAAATTGCAAAATATTGCCGAGGAAGTTAATCTGATTAAGGAAAACAGGATTTATAGCTGTCTATGTTATCACATGGGAAATGTCTGTGTTTATTACATTCCCACTAATTCACCAAGAAAATAAGGATACTCTACAAGTAAGGATATTCTTAGATCAGAGGCTTTTTTGGGCCCATCACACTGGCACCATGACTGTTATTACCTCTGCAGAGTCACACCACCCCTTGAATCCATGAAGTGAACAGTTGGCAATGAAGTTTCTTACCTTTTATGAACACAGAAAGCATAGGTCAGTAAATAGATTATTTACTGTCCTATAAACATAGGTCAGTAAATAATCTATTAAGAGTATTTGTTTATAATATTCACAGTTTTCCTTCAAAACTCTGCCTTCCACTGACATGTGAAAACTTCAGAACAGCCAGCAGGAATATGAATAATACCTGCTTCGGGTATAATCTGCTCCACTCTAAGTATAAACAGCTTGTGTTCACTGGTGTATTTATCTCCAAAACACAAAAATGCAGAAGGGTTCTTTTTTCTACAACCACCACATGGCCTAGGGCCTCAGAGGCAACAATTCCCTCCCAACAAGCGAGGTGTGAACACCTGCTGTTGGGAGCAGTCTCTGGGAAAGCCTGGCCATGAGGAACAGTCACGCCAGGCTCTTCCAAGCCCTTGGAGCTCCAGCAGGAATGAGCCCTGAGAACCTCAGTGTCTCCTGAGCCCCAATACCAAACCCAGCAGCTGTTAGTTCCCTACTGCTAAACTCACCCTCAGGCTCCTTTCAGCATGCACTCAGGATC
The DNA here is from genome assembly GCA_013400775.1 of Chaetops frenatus. Classification (NCBI taxonomy): domain Eukaryota; kingdom Metazoa; phylum Chordata; class Aves; order Passeriformes; family Picathartidae; genus Chaetops; species Chaetops frenatus. Next base: position 251,039 of record VZTR01029168.1, on the reverse strand, counting down.
ACTGGCTCTAAGGCAAATTAAAAATGGATAGGCACTTATCTCTGCTTAGGAAACATGCACCCTCATGTACAGACCCTTCCAAATAATTCATCTGCCAATTGCAGGGCTGAATCAGCAGAACAGAAGGCTGAGGACAAAGCACAAAATGCATTTTCCTTAGCATGGTGAGCCACCAGTCCCCTCTTAATGGTAACATAACAGTGGATCCTTACTTCATCTTGTTCCCCACCCCCTTCTTCGTTGTAGTTGAGGATGTTTTCCCTGATGTCCTCCAGATCCTCAGGCTGAGCAGATCCGTGGTACACGGCCCCGTGCAGCCCCTTGCGCGTCCTGCAGTGAGCCCAGAGGAAGCCGGCACTGAGCAGAGCTGTGGGAACACAGGAGCAGAGCACAGGTGATGCAGGCACCATAAGCCCCAGTGCACAGCAGGGCCAGCACGGCTGCACTCTGGGCTTCTCAGCAAATGGCCGGGGTTTGCACTTCCCAGGGTGGTGAACATCGAACACAGAAGGAAAGCCTTTAAAGAGTGTTTTGCAATTTACCCTTTAAAGCCCAACTCCAACTTGGTTAAAGACCACGTGGACCTGTCTCTGTCCTGTGTGGAGCTGAACTTTGTCACAGAAAATGCATTACAGAGGGGGACAAAAAAAGTAGTAACACATTGACTGTAACAGACACAATTACACACAAATGAAACACAAGGAGACACACGACAGAAGAGGAAATTACTTTTAGATGTTTTACTAGAAAACAAGAATTAGGCACATTTTGCCTTAGCATTCATTAATTTAAACATTTTTCTTAAATGCTGAAGGGCATTTTACACAACTGACAAGCTTCAACATCAGATACTGAGCACTCTATAAATAGAAACTTGTGGATCACTGTGTTACCAACTCTATAAAAATCAATAAAAGCTCAGAGTAAGACCTCAAAGCACTGAATACCATAAATTACCAGGGCAGTGAATTAAAGAAATCTCTTACAGAATTATCTACACGGCAGCAGTTGTGAGGAGCAGCATCTAAATCACCTTGGGACTGAAACTGGGGTACACAGAGGTCATGCTCAGCACTCCGCTAACATAAAGATCTATTATCAACCTCAGCTATTTGGGATTCCAAGAGCTGTGATACCACTTAGCTTCCCACAGATTTGCTGCTCGTATTTGCATGGCAAACATAGTATCTAGCAGAGCTGGGGAAAATGATGGTATTTCCATACTCTTACGACAACTTCTGAACAAAACTGCATTAACACTAAAAGCCAGGAGAAAAATGCTCTGTTTACTCAGGCAAACTTCCATTTGAATAAACAAGAAAGACTCCAAGATCTGATCCTTCCTCACTAGTCAGATCCTTCTGGTTTTCCTCTTCTTTTTGAGATCCAATGCCTAAGCCTGAAAATGGCTGAGGAAGCCAAAATCAACTGTTTAGGAGCCAGGACACAACTGGCAAGATGCAGAGTCTGCTCCTGCTTGACCAGTGTATTCCTATCAGACAGGAAGTCCCTCCTAGACTGAAAAATCTGTTTCATGCTCAGCAATATTTTAAACAATGCTTATCTGGTAGCAATTTCCACTCTTGCTATTCAGTTGCATTTACTTCCAATTATGCATCTGAACAGTTCCTCAGCAATGAAGTGAAAATGTGAAGAAAATAAAACGGCAGAGACCTTCCGTAGCTCACAAATGTCGATTCACTCAGCGATGGATGCACAGAGGGATGAGAAATCACTGACAGGACCACAGCAAAGGAATGAAGGCAGAGTCGAGCCTCCCTCAGGAGTTTTTAGCAGGAGATGAGGCAATGACTGCTCAGGACAGGTGGACACGCGAGCTCACCACAGGTAATACAGGACGTAGTTGCCGTAGCTACCTAGGAGCGCTAGGAAGCAGACGCAGATGGCGAAGAGGGAGGTGAAGCTGAGGCCCGTGTCCTTGTGGAAGATGGCCAGGGTGATCTCGCAGTGGCGCCCGCTGTAGCCGTCGGGGCAGTGGCACTGGAAGGTGCTGGGGGACAGGGCCACGCAGGTGCCGTAGTTGCAGGGCCGCTCGGCGCACGCCGTGTACACGCACTGCCGGCCTGAGGCGTTCTCCAGGATCATGTGTCCCGCGGGGCAGCTGCACACACAGGGCACAACGGGGCTGTTAGGCTGGGAGAGAACGGCCGTGACAGGCAGCACTGAGGATTTGAAAGCACGCTTTGGTGACACTTTTTGCACGGTTTCTGAAGCAGGTACTGGGAGTAAGTAATGTGAAATCATGGCAGGTCGTACCCTTTCCTGAGGTGGCCGTACCATGAGCTCCAGAACTTCAAACCCTTATGTCTGGGGCATTCAAAACTCGGGTAGCTCCACTGTCTCCTGCAAGGTTATCCTTGTGAGAACCAGCTGGATTGGGGTCTGCAGTTCTGGCTAGGCAGGACAAGCTGTGCTACATCCTTTGAGTTTCCAGAGTTAGAAAACTCCATTTGTTTGCACGGTGGCAGTCAGAACTGTGTGCAAACATTAAAGTGTAAGTAAAGTGTTCATTTGCACACTACAACCAGCAGGAATCAGTGTTGTCCTGACCCTAGCCCCAGCCCCAAACACAAGAATCCCAGCTCAATGGTGAGGTGTTCCTAAAGCAGCTGGAGGGGCCTGGGAGGGAACAGAGGTGACAGCCTGGGGCAGTGTAAGAAATCGGAGCCTCCCAAGAGAAAGCATTGACACTGCCCAGCATGGGCTTCACAGCACAGCCAGGGAACTGTGCCACTCCAGCTCACACAGCCTCCTGTCCTGCTTCCAGGGTTTACAAGCATTCTGGATTTGCTGCTGCTCTTTACATGTTTTCTATTAGACAGGCAGCTGAACTTGCTCCAGAATCCCTAGAGCCAGGCTGATTTCCATCAGCTGTGGTGGTGCCTGTAAGGACACAGTAACCTGCTGCCTGTACAGGTGTCCAGCTTTGTGTGACACTGTGGTTCCAGGGATTTGATGAGATTGCCAGTGCCAGCCTTCAAGCTGCTCACTTCAACATCCACCCCTTCCCACCTCATTCTGAAGGCGTTTGTGCTTCTATTTCCACCCATTACCTGCATTCATGCATCATCCACAAATCAATACAAATAAATTCCTGGTTGCAAGGGTTATTCCGACAGGCCTCCGAAGAACAGCCTTCTTTGATGCCTTGGGCACTCAGCACTGACACCAGCTCCTTCCCATGAGTGTCCAGAGGGATTCTGTAGTTGTTAAATCTGACATCCTTCATGCATCCTACAGCAAGGCACAAAGAGGCAGTTTTATAAACCATTCAGGACAGTTTTATAAACCATTCAGCCAGAGTCATTTGAAGCAGCTGTAAGATTTGGCAGTTTATGTTTAATAAAGGACACAGGCTATCAAATTTTAAATCCAGGACTGAATTCACTTAAAATTTTCATAGCATTGTCCTTCATTTTGGGACTGAATTTGCTAAAGTTTTGATCAAGATTCCCAGTGTGTTCCACAAGAATCAAGTGCTGCTGCAGGCCTGTGCTGGTTTTGGCTGGGGCAGACTTAATTCTCTTCCCAGGGGGTGGTGTGGGGCTGTGTTTTGGAGCTGTGCTGAACACAGGGTTGATGACATGGAGATGTTTCTGTCATTGCTGAGCAGGGCTCACTCAGAGCCAAGGCCTTTCCTGCTTTTTGTAGGGCCATGCTGGGGAGGAAGCTGGGGATGCACAGGAGGTTGGGAAGGGCCACAGCCAGGACAGGTGACCCCAACTGACCCAAGGGACATTCCAGCCCATGTGACATCATGCTCAGGATATGAAGTGAGGGGAGGAGGAAGGGGAGATGTTTGGAGAGAAGGTGCTTTTCATCCCAGGTAACCATTCCATGGGATGTGGCCCTGCTCTCCTGGAGATAACTGAACACCTGCCTGCCCATGGGAAGCAGGGAATTCATTCCATGTTTAGCTGGGCTTCTGTGCATGGCTTTTGCTTTCCTTTCCCTATTAAACTGTCTTTATCTCAACCCAGGGGACTTTCAGCTTTCACCTTCTGATTCCCTCCCCTCTCCTGCTGGTAGGGAGTGAGCAAGAGGCTCTGAGGGGCTGGAGGCTGGATGGGGTTAATCCATGACAGGGCCTCTATTTGCTTGAGGTAGTCAGTGGAATATGTACCCCTCCACTGTGATTACCATAGGAAAGTCCAAATATTGTGGAAAATCTGTTACATGTGTATAACCTGTTCTATTCCTCAATGTACCAGTCAAAACTGTGTTTGGCTGATTTTAAGCTGTAGTTTACAGCTTAACTTTATAATATGAAGAGCAAACCACAAATAATGGTGAAAGAGTCTTCAATCATGGATAGAAAATTTGTACTGAAGACGTGTGACATTAACTTTGTATGCAAGAGATGCCTCAGCATGCAAACATATACTTTGATTAACTAAGTACATTTTATGACTTTGAAGTCCTTAAAGTTTCAGCTACTTAGCAGCAACATTAATTGTCCTAATTAAAATGATCTTCATGCAACCATTTGACTTCTTTATTTACTTAAAAACAAACACTATTACTCCCCTAAATAAAAAATTCAAAATATGCTCCCTAATTCACATCATAAACTTTATTTATTGGAATACTTCTAGTAAAGCAATAGAAAACAATCTTTTACTAAATAATTTGTGATACACTTATGTTGTAAATTATTACTCTATTTAATTTTTCTCCAAGCAATTTTGTGTTACTCACTGAAGTACTTTTGCCTGATGAAAACACGACCAGATTGCTTTGAATTGATTTACTAGGACCTGGTTAAAGAGGTGAAGGGCATGGGAGGGTGTTGACCTACAGACACCAGGCAGGTTTAACCAGCAGTGATGTGTCTTCCTTGGCAATAAAAGCTGTGCTGCTGTGCTTTACTTACACTGTGGATTTAGGCAAAGGCCAAGCTGCCAGCTGAGCTCAGAGCAAAGAGCTTACGGTTCTTTGTATTTCTTCCTTGTGGAAGTACTCAATTTCCAGGCTGGAAACTGATTTGCTTTTAACAGACACTGTGACCTCATCCACTTGGTTGCTAAAAATTCAGATTTTTAGCTCTAATTCAATAAACCATTTCTAATTTTAGTTAATTCTTTGAGTGAGTGTAAAATCCAGTAATACAGAGGTAATAAACCAGGGTTTGGTGGGTGCTATGCAATGCACATATAAACTGGAAAAATTCCTTTCAGCATAGATAGGGACAGATGTGTATGGCAGGGAAGGAGAACTGGCAAACAGATTGGACAGAACCATGCACTGAATCAGCTCTGTGTATCCAAGGCAGGGACCATCCACAGTTCATCTGGGAGAAGCTTCTGGATCTCCAGGTACAAACACTCTACAGCCAAGGCAAGAGGTGACCATCACTGTCACAGGTCCAGTAACCAAGTGTATTTGCAGGCAATTCCCTGCTGTACCTTCTCCTTGTCAGAACAGTTTATCTGTCCCTGTTGCAAAGTGCCATGCAGGAAATCTGTGTACTTTGGGCTCCACATAAACAAGAAAGTTTCCTGCAATATGTCATTTTTACAGGTCCATATTATAAACAATGAGATCAAGAATTCCTACCTTGAAAACTCTTGTTTGGATTGAATGGGTAGGTGTTTCCAAGGACCAAGCTGCTGGGGTCAATGACAATCTCTTTGTACATTCCTGCTGCTTTAGTAATCTCTCTCTTCCCACCTCCTTCATAAAGGCGAAGAGTAAATTCATTTTCATTTCTCTCCAGTGTGATATGATGCCATTCACCATTATCAATGTGGTAGGAGGGAAGGCTTACAGAATAGTTTCCATCACCCAGATTGTATGAGACCACCAAGAGTCCCTGAACAACCTTGTGGATTATTAAAAAAAGCAAGAAAGAAAAGAAAAGTCATTACCTGGCATTTTGTAACTTCAATCTTAAAGCATTTATTTAAATTCACGGTATGTTTACACTGCACGTTTAGGTGTAAAAATACTTCAGGTGCTACCGAAATGGGCAACCTAAATGTGGTAGCAATATACTCACAGTAGTATCTAAGTCACCTGAAGTAATTTTACCCTGATCTCTCTTGCACAAATTTATGGGGTTCTTCAAATAGTTGAGGGTCTGGTGTATCACAGCTACAGTGACAGCTCAAACCAACTTGGCTGAAGAGGTGACTTGTTCAGTGGTGTGTATAAAATGAGAAGGTTGTCACTTTGAGAGACTGACATCATTAGAACTGCCACAGGCACCTTGCTTGGCAGAGTCTGAACTACGCAGAATTGGCCACATGGTTCAAAAGGATACCAGGTACACACCCTATTCATGCTATTCTGTATGGAAGCTGCACGTCACTGCAACTGGCATTGAAATCCAGTGCGATACCGCAGCTGAGTGGTCAGCATCTCCAATAAAGGATCAGATGTATCTATCCATAAAACAAATCCCAAAGGCTCAGTGCTCAGCATAATGTCTTCAGCAGGTGTTTCTCTGAGCTGTCTCTGGCTCGGGTGCCCCTCACCTGCAGGGTGATGTGCTCGTCCCTGCCCCGGGACAGCAGGCTGCTGATGACGCTGTCGGGCTGCCGGGTGCGCACCAGGGCCTGGAACAGCGTCCTGCGGGCAGACACGCTGACTGGCAGCTGGTAGCGGATGTGGCTGCCTGCCTCAAACCTGTACTCCTTGGCCACTAAAGGGAGAGAAACCTTTAAACCATCTCGTCAGGAGAGGGAAATGTCATTATTGCCCTTAATGTCATAGTAAGAGTTGAAAGTAAAAGGAAACAATAGCGATGCACAGCGTGGATCTGTGAGACAACCAGTCCTTTGGGACATGCCCCTGTATTTATTTCCAGAGCTTCCCCAGTCAGTCACTCTCACACTTCATTTGCCTCTGTAAAGAGATGTTCTCCCACCCAGCTTGATCCTGCTAATGGTCTTCCTTACAATGCTCACATGGGATGACAGCAGGGAAGGAGCACCCCTGACCAAGACAAGAGACTGCAGACCAAGTATTAAGGACCACAATCAAATTTCACAACCTGTTATTTTATAGTTGTCTTTCTGCTGCAAACAATGGCTCCATGAGAGCTAAAGATCCTGCTATTCCCAAAGCATAGCTCCTTAAGCCAGCAGTCTCTTCCTGATACCAACAGAGCAGTGATTTCTAATTCCAGTTGTATGGTTCTAATTCTGCACAGAAAGTGGTACTGGCACACTCATATTTTTTAGGTTATTAGATATCTCTGAGAGTGTAAACAGATGCAAATCAAGCAACCGTAATAAAATACAAATTTTTTTCAAATTTTTTTTTGTCATGCAGTCATGTCATTATACAGTCATTGCACAAATACCCTCAGGATTAAAGAAATTATCCTGTACCAAGAAAGCAATTTCTCCAAGGGAATTAGAAAAGAAATTGTTAACAATCACAGGCAACTACACTGCAACAAGGCTTTACATAATGTAAACATCAGAAATCACCTCAGCAATCATTACCTGCAATTACTTGAAGTTTCCTGCACTGTAAAACTTAGCAGCCTACCAGTAATGAAACAGAAAAGCAAGGTTCACCTTTATCACATCGATAGCCATGGTAGCCTGGCAGACAGTGACACGCAAACGAGCCCCAGTCCCCAAGGCACCTCCCATGGATACCACAGGAGGAAGATCCCATGGTCTCACAGCTCCCATCTGTCAGGGTGCAGCCAGGGAAGCTGTTCAGGGACTCTGCAGGAGACTGAAGGTCATATACCTTCAAGAGATAATTCGTGACACAAAAGTATTATTCGAGAAACATATTTCATCTTTGAACAGAAATAGCTGCACCACTTCACAGTCTGTTCCTCATCTGTATTGCTTAAGTTACTAAGTTTGCTTTTTGACATTCAAACTTCAGCTGATTTTATCAAGAGCATATTTTGCCTTTGAATAAACTCAACTGACAATAAAAGCAAAAAAACCCTAATACTTCCTAACAAAGCAGACAGCTGGCATAAATATACCATTATACAATTGCCATTCAGAAGTTCCCTGAACGCACAAAGAAGCTTGGAAAACAGCTGCATGAAGCAGGGGATAAGCAAACACACAGTTCCTGCCTCATTAATGCATCTTCTTGTATTGAGAAATAACTTTTCAAGGTAGTTATTCTAATAATCACAGAAAAACCCAGAATTTTCTTTGTTTTACACTGATGCGTGTGGTCACTGAAAACATTAACGGAAGCAGAAGTTTCATGTATCATACAAATCTCCCAAAAATTAAATAAAGACATTTTCTCCTCTGCTAAAGCAAAGGTTACTCTGCTGTTACCTGAGTATCCAAGATGAAATTGCGCAAGCAACCAGAAAAATGCTTGTGTAGCAATTGTGGGTAGGAATATGGTAACGACTCTTTCACACCACCCAGCTGGAGAACATGGTTTGCATTCAAATACCTTTAGAAATCATATGAATAGTAAAAATAAATGTGCATCTCCCTTCAAACATAGGCAGATGAATAAATACACTGCATTTCCAAATAGCAGAGGCTTTATAACATAACAATAGAATGCAACTACTTTATCTTCTCTCTCTGAAACAGTCAATGAGCAGAAGTTGGCCCGTTAAAATAAATGGTATTTTTTAAAACATGCCAGTGAAACCTGCTGGAAGTTTAACTGTGAGACACTATTACATTTTGGGTATGTTTGTGTTCAAGTCAGAAACAGTTGTGATATTCTAGATAGTATATTCTCCCTTCAAGTGCTCTGTGTGCACAGTCATCCTCTGCTGTAGGGATACTACAACAAAGACTGCTCTGGGTATGAAAAGGTCAGAAACCTGAAAACTGGGTCCATGTGGTCTAAAAGGCATGGCATGGTAAACATATCTAGGCTCTGCAATGTCTCCCAATCATCTCTCCAAACCAAAAAACTCCATGTATTTTAGTCCTCATATTTTCTTTTTCCCAATGTTATCAATTACTTTCTTTTCTTTTCATTTGTCCTTATATTTTTTCCCTTTTTTTGTGCTCCTTTCATGACCAGGAGAGCTCCATGCAGCTGTGGACAAGGCTTAATCCCAATGCTCGTCAGAATGCTTGCTGGGACTATCTATTTCACAACTCAAGTATCTTTGTTAGTACAAAGGTTTCCCTAAATATACCCTGAATATTTCTCACTGTAACTTCAGGCCCTGTACAGAAGAGATTGTCTAAATCCTCTTTGTACCATTCTTTTATACACACTGAGACTTATCATACCTCTCCTTATTTTTCACTTCTTTCTGTTAACTGACCTCAATTCCTTCATTCTTCACTCTTACTCTCAGGGTGAGCTGATCAGTTGTTGCCCTTCTCTGGACTGTGCCCAGCTGGTCCTTGTCCACCCTGCACTGTGGGGCACAAACTGGACCCAGGACTCCAAAGCCAACTGGCCTAAATTCATGAGGTTTTCAAGAGCAGGCTCACAGTGACTTGATAAACAGAGAGAAATTCTGTGGCTGGAGGGTGGTACACAGGACCCCACAAAAGCCACAGTGTTCTGGGGTTGTCACTTAGTGCTGCAACACCACTCAGAGGAACACTGGTTCCTTAAAATTTGTTTCGTGCTTTAGGGTCCAGGCTTGGCCTAGCAGGTCTGGGAAATGAGGAAATGCTTTCTATGCTCCTGGTCATCACTAAGTTGGCTTCAACCTAACAGGTAAAATGTTCACAGGCCTCAGAACCAACTGCCTGTCAGGGAATCTCCAGGAAGGTACCTTGCTGTCCGTGGAACAGAGCCGAAGACTTCACAGTCCGAGCGATCTGCAGTGGACAGCCACCTGCCAAGCCCTTCCATCTCCGACACCACGGCGGCGCTGCACCGGTCCAGAGTGAACCGCACGTCCTGCGCCAGAGCACAGCCCCACTGAGCCAACAAACACACCAAACTCCCAGCTTGTACTTCTTGCAGACTGTCAAGCACAAAGGGTTGGGTTTTGCCCTGTCCTGTTTTGCACCTTGCAATAGCCTCTAGAGCTAAAATGGAACCGTTTAGCAAAGGAAGGCGCTTCTCGACTTTATTTGTGCTTCTGAGTATTTTAACCATTTACACAAGACCTGTAACTGCATTTGCAAGTAAATAAATATCTGCTTTTTGTGTGTAAGTAATGGATTCCAGCATCCACATTCTACAGGTGCTGCTGCAGAGCTTAAAAAAGGTAAAGATTGCAACAACATCAGTAGATTTGGAACTCACAATGGGGTCATCCCAAAATTTATATTACTCATCAAATCTACAAGAACAGTTAGGACAATACATATTGTCTGTTCTTTATTGAGAGCCTGTTCTTTCTACCCTCCTGTCTCTGCACAGGGAAATATTTTTAGAAATATTAATATCCTGATGTGGAAAAAAAAAAAATCCAGTAACTGACCTGACCCTTGGTTCTGACTTCCAGTCGATGCCACTTCTTGTCTGCTACATTCAGATGACTTGGAAACTGCAGCACCACAGAACCTGAGCCATGGCTCATCTTCAGCACAGGAATACCACTAGAGAGTTCTAATACAAAATGAACAAGAAATTAAATCCAGCTACAAGAATCTTTAACTTTTGGGTATCCCAGCAGTTAGTGACTGTACTGATTTAATGGTTATTGCTAGTCACATACGGGGGGGTTCACTACAGAAATAACTAAAATTATATTCTATGTCTTCTATTCAGCAGAAGTACTCATTCAGTATATTATTTACTTCTATACTTTAGATTATTCCACTTCTCTGTCAAAACACTGAAACTAATTCCTGAGAAGCAATCTTCAATTTTATGATGCACTAAAACAATTAATACATGGAGGTTTCTTCCCTCCCATCTACTCAAATTTACAAGTAACTGCAAAGCAAGGGAAAAAAAGGAGGTGATTAACTATTCAATCACATTACCTTTCAATTAATCAGGAAAATATAAAATGCCAACCATACTGTGCATCTTGAATGTTAATTCACAAAAAATAAGTAGTAGTAACCTTTTAAATATGTGTCAACATAAAGCATTGAGTTCTACTTGTGTAAGAATCTTCCCACAGTAGCACGTGGGGCTGGATTCATCCATCACATCACTGCCTGTTCAAAAAGAGTGCAAAATTGCCCCAAGACTGAAGGCAGTTTAAGTGGATTTCTTTTCTCCCCAAACTAGATAAGAATGGCATCCAACTAAGACTGCACTACTCATGTAATACCTATTTTCAAAGCACCTAAATTCCTTTATAGCACTACAGTTTTTCTTGGCAGACTATTTATGTTTATATATATATATGTTTTGCTTTCCCCTTCATTTCTACAATGCTGTGATGAAACTAAAGCCAGAGGTGCAGGCTACAAAAATAGACATCAAAAGAGAAAGACTTGTTAGGAAATACTTCAAAACATTTTTAAACCAAAAAAATAAGTTACCTCATTAAATGGAAAGACAGAATTCATGTCTAATTATTACACTGGTCACAAGCAATCCACTCCCAAAAAACATCAAAATTTTCCACATATTTTTGCAGAACTACCTATTGCAATGAAGTTTTCTGTACTCTCAGGTTCTGGATTTGATAAAGGGCCACTATATAGTAAAAGTCCATCTGGAACCACAGTAATAAACTCTAGAGAGAGTGAGCTTTCAAAACAAGGTCTGATGGGACGAAACCATGCATAACCATTTCCATGGAAACTGTGCTTAGTCTGCTGGCAGTCTGGTCCATGAAAGGAAGCAGGACAAAGACATCTAAAAGACCATAAACAAAAGAAATAGTCAAAATTCCCCAATGTTCAGCTTTATCTTGTTTTGTTTTGACATGCAACAAATGCAGAACTTCAATCACAGTTAAAAAATCAGTGAAATAAAGATTTTAGCAGAATCTTAGGGGTGCTTGGCAATTATTAAAATACTTAAAGAGTATAAAGTATTTTTACTCCCTATACTAATTCCCTCAAAAAGAAAAAGTATTTTTGAGGAAAATTTTCCGAGAACAATGACCTTTTCCCTAAATAAGTAACACTCAACACCACACATCAATTTATTACGGAGTAAACTCAGGGAGGTTAATTCCTAGCTGGAATTAATTTCACTAAGAGAATACTGCTGCATGCCGGGTGATGTTATAATAAAGCAAGTTTACTATCTAATGCTTTTTAGATAGTATTATTACCCATTGCTTGAACTACATTTCACTCCTAAATCCCTGCTGTTACCACTGATACTCACCTGCATCATTACTCTCATGGAAAAGAGAAAAAAAAGCAGGGTACACATGCCTTCATACTGAATTAGGTGCTCTTAAAAAATGACAAATGTTAATTATGTGTTCCCTAGGGTTTTCTTTGTTACTCATGCACTTTTTGGGACCACAGCCCCACTGGGGCCATCAGAAGAGCCCGCTGCCTTTAGGTTTACACCTCAGTGCACTTGTGGGGGTTTTATTTTCTCCTCCGATCAGAAGTACATTTATGGTTATTTCAGAGCAGTGCCTTGTAAGCACCACTCAACACTCTCAAAACAGGAGGGAGAAATAATGTGCAGGGCAGGTTTCCTCACCTGTAGCCATTCAGGGTGTCGACACAAATGCCCCCGTTGAGGCAGGGGCTCCGAGCGTAGGAGGAGCAGGGCTGGTGCAGCCGCTCGCGGGCGGAGCAGCTGCAGATGCCGTGGGTGGAGCTGCTGAGGGACACGAAGGACACGCTCCCCGTATCCATCACCGTGGGGATGTCACTCACACTCAGGTGGTTTGTACAGCCCTCGCTGCAGTTGGCACTCCTGCACTCGTCAACATCGATCTGGGAGATGTTCAGGCGTAGAGCTGATTGCATCTAAGAGAAAAGACGGCTTAACACATCACCACTCTCAGCCTAGTGAAGGCTTTTACCTCAGTTCTGAAAAATCTGAAGCCATCAGAGTCTTAATGCAGTGCTTTAGTTTCCTGAGCATTACTTAGTAACATCCCTGATTGTATAGCAAAGCAAAATAATTTGAGAAATTCAGGAAACATTTCCTTTAAAAATTACAGCAGCAGCAGTTTCTAAAAATTTAATCATTGACATGATTGACAGTGAACATGTTAACTCTGTACTGGTCTAATAACACTATTTCCAAGGACCAAAGCTCTGAGAGCAGTGACGCTCCACCTTCCGAGCTGCAGCATCTGCATCACAGCTCTCTGCACCTCAACAGAAACAGGCACATTTCAGCTCCAGCCAGGATAAATCCTTCCTCAGCAGCAACACCCAGATATTATTTCTTACATTCTCTCACCCAAAAGGATACAGACACAGGAAAATGCGGAGCTGAGCTGCTTTCAGTAATCATGTCTACAGTGACCTGACAAGACAACTCTGTAGCAACTTAGATTCAGTCTAATGATTTGTGCCCCGTAAATTTACATTTACATGTCAAGCTGTCTGGAACAAAACACAGTCAGTTCAGCATACTGGATACTGTATTCTATGCTACGTTAATCTTTGCTAGTTCACTGCTTTTTATTGTTCATTGGGGTTGCACCTGAAAGCCCAAGTACCAAATAAAAAGAGCCCCACTGTAAACAGAGGTCTGGTAGTGTAGAAATAGTGACTCTGAGATCACAACTCCCATTCCAAACAGAGCAAGGAAGCACTGGCAGAGAGGGAGGGAAGGGAGCTGCTCACAGTGTGAGGCAAGAACAGAGCTGCCATTAGTCCTGGCTTTTTTGTCTTTCAGCCTAAAAAAAATGTCAAGTTTGGGTGAGTGAGGCAAAAGACCTCACTACTCTCCCAGTGGTACACAAATGAATAAGGTATACAAATGTAAAACTAACAACACTAGAGGTTCAGGTATTTAATATGGGGTTTTTTTCCATAAAATTTGCCATAAAACATATGGCAAATGTCTTAAAAATAAGCTTTGAAAACATCAAAACAAATACATAGATACTAAAGTGCTTCCATTTTTTTTCCTCATTTGTGTCATCACCTCAGTTCACCACCATAAGAACTTTGATCTTTATAGTCCTTTGTCTCTATATTCTCAAATATCCTAATATGTATTGATGCCCATGCCCCCAAAGGCACAGAGTATACTTTATATATATTTATATATATAAATATATATTGGCTGGATGCATCCTGTCAATGCAGGTCTCTGTCTGCTGCCCATGTTTATCACCATCAGTGGAGAGTCTGTAATGCACATTTAGACATCTATGTAATACTGTTATTGAAAAACTGTATATAAACAACCTCGGCTCCTTTAAAGTATTAGGATGGATTATTTTTCTGCTAAATAAAAATTCCTGTTGTAAAACTATATCCCCAGGAGGTAATGAAAACATGTTATTTATGTAGCAATTCAATGAATAATTCCAGTGCTAATTACTTCTTTTCTATATTTATAGTTATGCACATAGAAAAACTACTGGAGGAATTCTTCAGCTATGATTGGTTTTCTGTAAACTATTGGTGATTACTCAGTAGAGCTATTCATTAAATATTGAAAGGTGGTATATAATTAATAAAAACATACTTTTCCATTAAAATACGTGAAGCAATCCCCTTGTTACCACTTTGATGAATTCACATGTCATGTATTATGGCAGAGAATATTTGAAATCTATGGGACTTTCTAGATTATTGTTGCAGTAATTCAATTATTATGCAAAAGAAGCAGTCATTACCCTTCATGAATACTCTCTGTCTCTGGCATTTCCCACTTGGTCACTCTGAAGACTCTCATAATCCACAGAGCCATTCAAGATACACCAAGATGGAGGCAGGTGGTAAATTAAGAGAGCCCTGTTTGGTTTCCCAGACTCAGGCAGACTCTACCATATTTACACAAATGGAAGAGTGCTGATTTCTCTTAGGAAAAATCATCCTTATGATGTACCATGTATTAAACACAAATATGGCCAGGGCAAGTGAAAAGCTGAGCAGTGTCACTTTGTGCAGAAGTATAGAAAAATCCATGTGAGGTGGAGACAGACTGTGCCTGTGTAACTGAGTTAGAGAGCAGGAAAATCAAGGAACACCTAGAAGGGGAGGAAAACATTCTCCATCCAAAAAATATTCCCCCTTTTCAACAGTAAAAGAAGTTGGGAGAGGCTGTCAATTTGTATTTGAAGTTGTCCTTTGATGAGATAAATGCAACCACAGGATTGGTTGTTTCCATCTCACCTCTGTTGTAACTGTTCCCTAACCTGCACATTCCTTCCAGCAGGACTTTTTCTGTGAAATGTCACCTCTTTGTACTGTAGAATTTCTGTCAGGGTGACATCAAGCCTCCACTCTGAGGCTGGTGATGTGAGGATTTTGGGATTACACAATGAAACACTGACTGGAGAAAACACAGGTATCTATCCCATGACAGCCATGCAGACCCATTTTTCTGCAGTTCTCCAGTGATTACATTCATTGAACCAGGGGTTAGTACAACCACTATGTATGGCACTATAAAGAAGGGAGAAAGCTTGAATTAAACACTTGTTTGACAAGTCTTTTTGTCCTGAGTGAAGCAATAAAACCCTTATCTATAGATGCAATATATTTTTCCACCGAGGTTTGGGATGTATACCCTGCAAACTCAGAGTTTGGGCGAGTTCCACAGAGAACAAACCTCAGCTTTAAAGGCTGCCATCTCTGCATGCAGTTTCTCAGGTCTGTAATATGCTGAGCCAGCACGGACTGCAAATCTCACATCTGTCTGTTTTCCATCCCTGCTCATCACACTGA
The DNA here is from genome assembly GCA_013400775.1 of Chaetops frenatus. Taxonomy (NCBI): domain Eukaryota; kingdom Metazoa; phylum Chordata; class Aves; order Passeriformes; family Picathartidae; genus Chaetops; species Chaetops frenatus. The sequence goes on along the minus strand of VZTR01029168.1, from coordinate 235,359 downwards.
AGACAATCACATCACTCAGCTTTGCAGGTAACAGTTTTGCAAGGAACTCCTTGAACTCGCCATGCCTCGTTTTGCCATGTTCATCTCTCCTTATGAACTCCTCTGCTGTGATATCTGGTTAGGGGATTCAAAAATAGATAAACATGAAATACTGGGAGCTCACAGGTTAATTTCTTATTTAATAATATAGAAACATGCCAGGAAGTGCCCTACACTGACAAGCAAATTAAGTATTGATACAACACCTGCGCCACATAAACATTCAGTTAGAGGAGCAGCTGATCTAAACTCTCACCAGCAAATAAAACCAACCTGAGAAACGCACAGTGGCTGAGTTTTGTATGGCTTCATTTTCCAGGTCTTTGACATGGATTTGTACTGTAGATATAACATCAGGACAAACTCCATCAGAAACTCTAACTCTTAAGTTGTATATTCCCTGAGGAGTGTGATCCACCATCAGCAAAGACCCAGTCCTCTGATTTAATCTGAAAGATCTAGACAGAAATCTTTAGTTAGGAAATCTTAACAAATCAAAGTTGAGGACTCACTTTATTCATTACCATGATTCAGAAAGCCTTAAATGTTACTGTGAAGGTTACAGGACCAAAACTTATGGGAATTATCCAACAACCTCAGAAAGGCACCTCAGCCCCCTTAACTGAGAAATGACAATCTGCAGATCTTATAAAAAGATGTTCCTGCCACTCAGCCTTTCCCAAATTTGAACAAAAGTAATTTGCAGTTGAACCACATGGTTCAGCACAGTCATCATGGGCAAGCCTCTGAGGTCAGTAACAGGAGGTGACAAACCCACACTGATCATCCCAGATTCTCACATCTCTATCTGGAACAGGGTAAATCTGTATAAAATTTCTCACAGCATCTTCATTTGACAACTCAAAGGGCCAGTAATCAGCAATTATGGAAATATCCCATGACCATTATTATGGAACAGTAACCTCTTAACATGGAAACAGGCCCAGGGGCTGTTGATGGACATAAAGTCTGTAATTTTTGGCTACACATAAAGCTTTTAAACTTTTAGTCACACCACAGACCAAAATTCACTTTCACATCCATTTTTTTCCCTTTCAAATAGTATATAGTTATGCCATAAACATCTCACTTTATGATATGAACAAATAATGTCTAAGTAGGAATTAAGGGTCCAATTCAACATTTCAATTAACAGAAAAAAACCTCCACTAATCTGAGTCACAGTTTTCACATGCAATTGTAAATTTAGCCATCAAAGCAGAGCACCAAATTCCCTTCCACTGTTGATGAAATTACTCCATTCTTTTCTTTTAAATTCGGGATTTGTATCCCATCAACCCTAACATCTGAGAGCAAGCATTAGAAACTCTGCCTATTTTTAAACTGGAGCTTACAGAGTGCACATTTTTAAGTTAATTAACTATGACATCTGACTAAAAATCAACATCATGGTGTGATCCTGCATTGTCTTGCAAAAAATAGTTCATCCATTGATTTTTTAATACCTAGTAACCCCAAGTGAAAAAGAGCATTCAAAAGGTACATCCCTTAATACACTCAATAACCCTGGCTTTATACACATCCTGAACACACAGAAATACATGGTGAGCAAAATAATTACAGAAGCATAAATATTACTCATTTTGACAGAAATACAATCCTCACTTGAGCAGTTTTCCTTCAGAGAGAAATGTTTTATTGTCCCAGTCATCCTGATCTGGTGCAAACACTTCCCCAAGCACTGTTGTTGACCATTTTCCTGTTGAGATAAATTATAATAAATCTGCATTTAATTTTTGCTTTTCAGTGCACTTCATATTCTGTCACATTCATTACTGCATTTATTATTTTCAGATTCCTGCTCTATTTAGTGATGGTTATGATCCAAGATTCTTAAAACAATGCATAGCCTGTCATATGATTTCTGCCAGTTCTGGCAATGTGAGCACACTGGAGATGTCACATGAAAGCAGAAAAGCTGGAAACAGCACAAAACAACACCAGAATCATACATAAATACAACTCTCTAAAAAACTCTCAGACAAAAGAAAAATTAAAAATCACCATATCAGGAGTTAATTCCAAATGTTTCATTGCTTCTGTTTTATTTTAAAGAGCACGTTAAGTGGAACCCAGCAAAAGAGGGAGAGCACCTTGTGGGGTACAGCAGGAAGAGAAGGACATGATGAGGAAAAGGAAAAGAGCAAGAAGACACCAAGCTGGGCCAGGTCTTGGTGATTTTTCCAGCCCCTGTGGGCTGGCACAGAAGTGGAACATCAACTTGTCTAAAGCAGCAAGAGGAACAAGTCCAGGGAAGGAGACTTTTGAATTACAGAGTCCAGGTTTGGCAACATGGGAGATTTTTAAGGTTCAAATCTGGAGCCAAGCCACCCTAGATGTTTCATTCTCTCATTTCTACAGTATGATCTGGTCACATCTTTTTCTAATTTAGGCATACCAAACTCAGAAAATGTAACTGCAAAATACCTTCTGTACGTGAACACTCATTAATACAAAACAGGTTTTATTGGTTTATAAAAATACTGGGTTTTCTGCAAGTTCAACATATACTTGTTGGCAGCTAACAGTTTTTGGTAGATAACCTTTTACACAGTTAAGGTCTGAGTTTTGCAAATATATTTCACTTATTCCACTTTTCTTAGTTTACAGAACTACTAAGCTGCAGTTTTGAAGTATGTAAACCATTAAAGAAATAGATTAATAGACTGCAAGAGAGAAATTAGGTGTAAAACTCTGCTATTTCATGAATTTGATATAATATCCAGAATCTGATTCAACATCCAGATAGCATTTACCTTTGTAGCTGTACACATAGACCTCCTTGTGGCCAGACTCATGGCAGTTGTCATTCTCATCACCAACTGTTATAGTCAGGGTGTTTGTGGAGCTCATAGCTGGAATCCCACTATCTGTTATAACTATTGGCAGGTGAAACACCTTCTGCTTTTCTCTGTCAAAGGACCTCAAAGCTGTTACAGTTGCTGTGTTATTTCTGTTGTCAGTAAGAGAAAAATCCAAAGAATTCTGATAATCTGGTGGCAATGAAAAAGTAAAGGGTAGCCCATTTTCCTCACTGTCCGGATCAAAGGCATGAAGCAGCTTTGATGTATGGTTCATATGCACTATTTCAGGCTTTAGTGTATTTTCCCAAACTACAGGCATGTATGGTGCCTCAAACCTTGGCCCATTGTCATTAATATCAAGCAAGTTAATTAAAACTGTAACGCTCCCAGTGCGGGCAGGTGTCCCCTGATCTGAAGCTTGTACAATTAAAGAATATTTTTGAATGGCTTCACGATCCAGTGCATTTGCCACAACCACATGACCAAACTGGTCAACCACAAAGTGTCTCATAGGATCTGAATCTGACTTTATAGAATAGGTGATCTTCCCATTCAAATCAGAGTCCTTGTCTATAGCCCTCGCTGTGGTTACTGTAGTACCTACAGGCACGTCTTCAAATACAGGGTTTGTCTGAATAAAGTGAGAAAGGAAAGCTGGGCTGTGGTCATTTGAGTCTTCAACTTCAATCAGGCACACTGCAACGCTAGAAAAATCCAGATCTTCCACAGTAACAGTAAGATTAAACTGTCTTTCACGGGCATTCTCAAAATCCAACTTTTTTTTCAGTCGAACAGTGCCACATTGCCATTCTTTGTCATTCTCAATATAAAACTTCTCATCTGGGTCTCCCCCGATGATACTGAACATTAAATCTGCATTTTCCCCAACGTCTGCATCCGTAGCACACACTTGCAGCACTTCTGAGTCGATGGCACTGCTCTCAGGGATTGCTGCTTGCCACAGCTTCTTTGTGAATTTTGGAACGTTATCATTGACATCTGCAACCCAGACAGTGGCAGTGCCAGTTCCTGTCAGCCCTCCCCCATCTCTTGCTTCAATAGTAAGAAAATAACTTTCAGTCCTCTCCCTGTCTAGCAGTCCCCCTGCCACATGGATGGTCCCAGTGCTGGGATTGATATTAAACATGTCAGCACCAAACTCGTTCTTCACATTCTCTGTTATCCTGTACGTCAGGACTGCATTTAGACCAACACTGGGATCATCACGATCGACTGCAGCCATTTCCATGACTAAGGTGTCCGCAGGAGAGTTTTCAAAGACATTCCCATTGCAGTCATCAGGCATGCACGTGAACGTGGGTGCATTGTCATTTATATCCCACACATTGATGATCACATCAGCAAACCCTGTAAGTCCTCCTCCACCTTCATCAGTAGCCAGCACAATGAACCTCCACAGCGCTCTCTCTTCCCGGTCCAGCCTCTTGTGTGAGTAAATGCTGCCTGTTTTCTCATCTATTGTGAAAATATCAGCTGCACCATACCCGTGCAAGGAGTATCTCAAATCTCCTCCATCAACACCACTGTCAGGATCATTGGCCATAACCTAAAGAAGTTTTGAAAAAAAGCAAACAACATAGAAAGGATGAAATATGCAGTGATGGCATCACATCCTATATGCTGCTCCAGTCTAAAGGAGTCCAAGCAAAAGCATATGGAATGGTATTAACATGTGCATGCCAGGGAATAGCAAATCCAGGGACAACTCAGAGCAGGCAAATAAGCATTTTTTACAATGTTAACAATTTAACAATTTTAGTACTATTATAACACCTTTTTCATACTTATAGTGATGCCTTAGCAGTTTGACCTGGAACAGAGGCTAGACAAAATTAGAGGAATAAAGCAGGTATTTACTGAAAGGCCTTCAATGCCCAGCCTGGGGAGCCAGAATTTGCTTGCACCCTGGACCCCAAGATGGGCGACAAAATGGACGACAAGTCACAAGTTCTTCACGCTGTTCTAGGTTTTGGTCCATTTGCATATCAGCATAAATTTGCCAATTACAACTTTAGCTAATGATATAATTCTCCCCAGTTTGCCCCCCTTTCCAGGATGTTGGCTTGCACATTCTGGGCCTGGGATAGTCTGGGTGTCCTTGGAGAGCAGGCCTGGAGAGGCTTTGTTATGTCTGTCTTAACATGAGAGAACAGCAGCTCACAGGTTCCAGGACACTTCAGAGTTACACACTGAGCACTACAGGATTTGAAAAATATGAAAGTTAAAATCTAAGGCATCAATAGAGGTAATTTAAACATGATATTCTGATAGCTACTTTAAATTGTCAGTTACTTGCTTTTCAGGATCAACAAATGAGCCACCCCGTTTATCCTACTTACTATCTCTGTAATTTTTTTTTTTTTCCACAGAAGTCTATTTCTTCTCCTCAGTGACAAAAACTTTAGTCAAACTGAACTTCATGAACATATATGTGCTACATTATTTTTAACATCATTGTACCACAGTAACCTGTGCTTTCTCATTGAAATATTATAATCTGTGAGACTGCATACACTACCTGAAGTACAAAGACTGGTAATGCATCCAGCTCCTCAATTATACTTCCATAGTATTCGTTGATAGAGAAAACTGGAGCCTCATCATTTTTATTCATGATGTTGATGATGATAACTGCATAATCCTCCCATTTCCCATCAGAGGCCAACAAGTGGATCTCATACATTTTTGTTTCTTCATAGTCCAGTGGTTGGGCAATGAAAATGGCTCCTGTTTCTGGATCTACATCCAGCACTCCTCCTGTGTTTCCAGCTGTGATCTGATACCGTAGTTTAGCATTTGTTCCTGTCAATTACCAACAGTGTCAGAAAACACACATTTCTTGAAGTAGACTGATGCATGGGATGTTGAGATGAAGTACAATCACACAATAACGGATTAGTGGTACTAATTTTATTTTATCATTTTTGTGGTCTTTTAAAACATGCAGCTATGTCAGATTACTTATCAGCATTTTCAATTCTGGTGTGCCCAATTGTAGTTTGTCTCTACAAAATGTGCCTATGCAATGAAATAATAATTCTCTTTTTACTTTATTTAGAGGGCAGAAATGAAGTTTCATTTATCCATCCCATCAGGTCCCCTGTCCCACACTATACAGCAGATTTAGAGGCAGCCTAAGTACCAAGCTAAACATTCCTCAAGTAGATAAATCCTTCTGCAGTACATCTTCACATTTGCCTTGGCCTCCTACAGAGTAGGAGGAATCCAGTGCAGTCAGGATTTCCTTGCACTTCACACACAGAGAACAGTCCTTGGGACTTGTGCAACAACAAAAAAAGCAGTGTTTCACCATACAGTGAAGCTGAATTAGCAATGCTCCATGGTCAAAAGATGGAAGCATGTACTGATCCCTTTCTCTTTCATGAGCACTGGTTATGTATTTACTTTTACATGATTAGTGGTTGAATTTCTGGCTGATTTGTGGATAAAACAATGTAGCTAAAATTCATCATGTGCATTTAGGAAGTCTAGATTCAAATTTAAAAAAAACAAAACAAAAACCCACAAACAAAACAAACACAAACTGTACTGTCCATCATAGAGAAAGCCAATGAATCACACTGATATAAAGTCTGACTTATTCTAAGTAAACAGGACATTTTTATTGGCACCCATCTGTAAGAAAATGATCTGATCTATAAAAAATTTGTATCTGTGGGCACAGAAATGATCTCCACATTAATGCATGTCTCCTGAAGTAAGAGATTGTGCCTCACAGCTCTGTTATGAGCTGATGTTAATGCCTGATCAGTGCACACTTCAAGAAGTTTTGAAACCTATCACTCAGTTTAAGGTTCAGTAGTACAATTCTTCATAACATTAACTGCACTCTAGACATAATATAAATATAGTTGTAGTGTTAGATAGATGGGTAGAACATGATAAACCATGAATGTGAGTTTTCTGCAAAAAGTGACGGCTGTTTTCGCACATTTGTTTTAAAGCTAGGATAGGTGTAAAAAAATTATAGTAGAATTGTGTTTGTAGCTGATTAGATAATTAATGAACATAATGATTTGTATTAGGACAGTAGTTTAGTTAGAGAAGAAAAAAGAAGAATAGGGAAGAGATGTTAAGATAGAAAATTATGTTAGTTTTTTTGCCTCTATTGCTAACGCTGCTGCTTGCGGAGGGTGATGCTTCACCCTCCTTTCTCCTGCTGCTTTTACTCCTACTTCTGTTTGGAACACTGAAGATTTTAGCATATTAGCATAAACTGTAAATCTTACCCTCACGAGACTGATAGCATTTTAGAATAAATAACTTTTACAACAAGATCAAGAGACTCTCTCATCACCTCTTTTAAAACGACCCATAGTTAACCGCGACAGAATGGGACAAAAAGAAATTTCCCTTTCTAACACCACCAAATACGTCTGTATTTGGTGTGCTGAGACCAACAGATGAATATTTTGGACAGAGCAGTGTGGGATTGCACTGCCTTACCCTCATCCTCATCGGTGGCACTGACTGTAAGGACGGTGGATCCCACATCCTGGTCCTCGTCCACGCTCACCTCGTAGACGCTCCGGGCAAAGACGGGCTGGTTGTCGTTCACATCGCTGATGGACACACGCACATAGGCTGTGTCTGCAGAGACAGGGAGCCAGAGATTCAAACCCCCAGCTGGGCCACTTCTGTCAGCTACAATCCCTTAACCTGTCTGCCCACATGTTAAATGAAGACAAATATGCAGACAAGACAGAAACAAACCCTTAGGGCTGTGGCCATATATATACCAACGCTGCTCAAAAGCACTTGGGTATCAAATAAATGTCACATCCGATTTGTTTAAACAGATAATACATGAATAATTGATGCCTGATATGGCAGTTTTACAGTGTTTAGTCAAAACTTTTCATCCTGAAGCCACAAAATTTTAAGTTTTCATTTAAGCAGGGCAATCAGTTGAGAAAAGGGTTTTCTATCTTGCATATTCCTGCTTCATAATTACATTTGACTGAATACAGTACCATATGCAAGTGCTTTGGCAAGCACTTTACTGCCCAAAGATTTGCATCCTACAGTTAATAGGCACATCTTTGCTAGCTACAAAATACTCTCTAAACTCTAAATATGAAGGCTTATAGGTTTTTTTTTTGTTTCAGAACAAAAATATTGCTTGATCATCACATAAAATTTATCTTTCAGCTCCAACACAACTATTGCATAGATAAACAGTAGAAAAGCCACCACAAAACCAAAACAACAGATGCCCTTTCACAAGACGTGAAAATAAAAGGAAATTTAATCTTGTATTTCAGAGCTTCTGTTTTCAGGCACAATCCAGGTAATATCACACTGACCAGCATTTGGCTTCCCGTGCTTTCCAGGTCGAGCTGACTCAGACCCATCCACTGACTTGACTTCCAGAAGGTAGGAGCCCTTCTCCTCTCTGTCAAACACTGAGGTGGTGTAAATGGAGCCTGTCTGGGGGTCCAGGCAAAAGGAGGTGTAGTCTCTGCCACTGTCATGTAACAGGGAGTAAGTTATCTACAGGATTAAAAAGCAGTTGTTAGTATATACTTTCCTTTTGTTGAATAGTTCACAACTAGATTAGTACTTAGAGAGGAAGAACTGTCCCATGTCTGAGTACTTGATCAGGCCAAGGAAGCTGAGTAAAACTGCAGCTTGAGCAGTCTGGTCTAAAGCCAATTAACTTCCTTGACTGCTGAGCTGTAAAGGAAAACAATTTGTCTAATCAGCTCCTAATTTCACTAGCACACATTTGTATAGTGCTTGTGTTCTCAAACTCAGCTAAAGATCCCAAGTATTTATACAACAGGCACAGGTGAGCTGCATTTGAACCTGCTCAGGATCACAGACCATGCTGTACCCTCTATTATATGCATGTTCTTGTGACTTGACTTCAGCTTGCACTCTTGTTCCAAGGATATACCTATTTTTGATTTTTTAAATCAGCAAGGAATACATCCATTATGGGTGTTAACTTGTCATATTTTGTAAGGATTCAGTTTGCAGTACCACGAATGATTTCCAACTCACAGAAGCTTTTAACACAGCTTTTCCTCCATTCATTTATCTAATCTCCGTTTAGGTCTATGTAGAACTTTCCAAACCAGAGAATTCTACAGCAAATATTTCAACTCAGCTAAAGGCTGTGTAAATATTTCCTCCTTTTTTTTTTTTTTTGCCTCACACCTACTAGTTTTAGTTGCATTTTTCACATGGAAACACAGAGAAGTATATAATTAACTACTTTATTTCATTTTACATTTCCCTATTTGTCATCCCTTTTCTAGGTTGATGATTTCCAGACTATTAAGCCATTGCTCATGCAGAAGTTATTCCACAGCTTTCATCAGGGGAGATGAAGGTCCCCACTTTCTTACCTCACCATGCTGACCAAGGTCGAGGTCAGTGGCAGACACCTGAGTGACAAATGTCCCCACATCAGCTCCCTCTGTTACTGAGGCTTCATAAATGGATGAAGTGAAGAATGGGACATTGTCATTGACATCTAGAACATCAAGAAGAGCACACAGACAGAAAACTTATCTAAAATGTCAAAGGAAAGCAGTGCAGGATTTGAGTGTGACAGCACTGAACAGCTCACACACCTGTGACATTAACATGGACAGTGGTGAATGCTGCCAGAGGAACTGCAGCCACGTTCTGTGCTCGGACCCGCAGCTGAAAGCTCTTTGTTGTTTCGTAATCCAGTGGCTCAGCTACCAGGATTGAAGCAGAACCATCATGTCTGTTTGGAGTCAGGTAGAAACGAACTGGCATGTTGGTCTCTGGGACAAGCCCCTCTTCCAGGTTGTAAGTGACACGGGGATCTCCAAGGGGAGAAGTTGCTTTGATTGTCTGCACAGTTCAAAAAGTGTCTGTAATCAGCACTTCTCTAAGTGCAGCAACATTTCTAAAAGCTTTTGTGGTTAGACTCTCCCAGATATTCAGCTACAAAACACAAAACTCTTATAAAAGTTCACTGCATTTAAGCAAATAAACTCTACAGCCTGAGAGCTACAGACAGACAAATAACCTTACCAAAATTGAGGCATCCCGTGTAGTGTTCTCTGGAATAACAACTTCATAGCTGTCTCTTTCCCACTGTGGAGGCTGGTTTTTAGCACTGGTTACAGTTACAGCAAGTTCAACTTTACTGCTCCTGTTGCCTCCATCTGTAGCAGTAACCTCTCGAATTATGGATGACTTCTAAACAGTAAAAAAGGTTTCATTACAGAAGGTTTTGAGCAGGCCTCCAAAATAAACTAATACATAAAATTAAAGGTACACTTGAAAATAACCTTCACAGAAGAAAAAGATCTGAAGCTGAACTCAAAATATGAAACAGGTGTAAATTTGATGAAAATTCTATTTGCTTTACTGTAGATGTTTGGCAAATTTCGCTATTTGTCTCAATAAACCAAAGCAAATGTCACACAGAATTTAAAACCAAACAGAACCAAAAAAAAAAAAATCTTGTGGAGCCCCTGAGTTCTTAAGCTTACCAATTAACAGTTCTTGTTATTAGGTCTGTAGGGTTCTTAGATTTGTTAAAGAAAATATATTAAAAGGATACACCATCACCAAACTTCTGTGTGTCAGTTACTTAGAAGTTAAAAGTCAGTATTAAAAATATCTATTTAAAGACTGACATCTACAACATTATTTCCATTTCAAAACAAATTACTTTAAAACCTGAAAACATCCAACTGCTTGTGTAGGTATTTAGAAATAGCTGGAACTCATCGCTTTTAGATAACCACATGAATTATGCTTTCACTTTCCTGAGGGACAACTATGCTTAATCCATGACAACTGACAGATAACAAGTTGGGAATCTCTATCAGGACCAAAATTTCACACTCGTTCTCATTCAGGTTTGTGTCTTGACTCATTGCCTGTTAACTCAGTGAAGTCCCAAGTTGGTTCTTGCTCCCCTCCAGGCCCTGGAATGAGCATGGCAAAGCCAGGGAACTGGGAAGAGCAAGACTCAGAGGCAGTGCTGCAGCTGCTGCTTGCCAGCTGAAAGCAGAGCTTGCTCATATTTAATTCACAGTCGATGAACCCAACAGCTAAAAGCCCTAGACTCATGTTTAATTTAAATAGAAGTATTGATCCTTTAACCTGAGGGGGCAACCCAAACTCATGACATTGGTTCCACCCAGGATATGTTTAAATAGTCAGCTTAAAAAGGAAAGCAATCACCATACCTGAGATATGGGTTGGTTCACAAACACCCAGCCTGTAGTAGGATTAATCTGTAAATAATTTGGTTCATCACTTGCTATGGAATATGTAATGGCAGCATTTGAGCTGTAGTCATCATCACAGGCTGCAACACGCAGGAAGCTGGTCCCAATCTCTGTGTCCTCTCTGAGGAAATCTAATGTAAGGAAAGGATATTCCAAATTGAGCACTAATTTGCTAAATTAATGACCATGGACATTTTAGTAAGTTGTAAAGAGATAAATGCCATGCATTATTACTTTAGTAGAACTTTCTCTTCCTTGGAACAATGGCCACACACACAGAGTGTTTTAAAGGGCTGCGATCACTCCAGAGCTACACATCTTATCTGAACTTCATATTACCCCATTCATAATCTGGAATTCTTATTTCTTATAAAATACTTGTTTTAATTGTGTTTTAACTCGGAGAATAATTGGTCTGTATGAATGACATGGCTATTGTTTCAAGGAACCTTCCTATAAGGCAGGCCTATGAACCAGGCCTGTACATGTTACATTACACCTTACACAGAATAACAGCTCTGCAATTAACTAAGCAAAGTGCATCTCTGGCTACATCACAGTTTGTCACATTTTCTACAGCCAGGAAAGGCAAAAACCCAAAAATCTGAGACATGGGGTACGCTCACACTCAGGGCACTGAAACTCTATCCAATGACTCTCAATTACATTCATAGTGGGTGTTTTCAAATCTGGGGTCGTTGTCATTTTGGTCCAGGATGACAATATTTATCTGACATATTCCAATGAGTGGCTCTGCTGCCTGATCTGTTGCTGTCACAGTGATGGGATATTCCCTCTGTTTTTCTCGATCAAATACCTGAACAGTTGTCAGAACTCCTAAAAACAAATTAAACACCAAAGAGTTAATATTCTGTGCATTTAGCAATATTCTACGTGCAGATGTTTATTTTTCTGTCAATACACTGGGATACAATGCAGTAAGTCAAGTACACCCATAACATGAACTTCAGGTTCAAGGACCCAACCCTGAGATTGAACAATTTCAACAGCTGACATTGTACTGCTCAGGCAGACTCAACTTTAGTTACACTTACAGCTACACACGGTAGGAATTTGAATTAGAATTAAAGTGTAATTTAAGTTTAGAAAATGGAGATAAGTACTAAACTAAGAGAATGAGTTTCTCAAAAAACTATTTCTTTTGAAGAGCTGTAAGTACAGGGTAAAGGAATGTTTCACATCTTTTATCCTGAAGAAATTCAGCCTGAACATAGTTTTGGCCTTCTAAGATTCAGTTTCTTTCCTGTTTGTAAGACTACTGTCATTTGGATAAATCACTTAAATGCCATTAGTAATGTTGCAAGATAACATGCACTTAAAATACATTTATTTGGGTTTTTACATCCAGTTACAAAAACACACAAGTCACTTCACAAAGCAGAATTTCCACATTTCAAGGAAACCATCAGTTTTAGTTCAGCACTGGATAGGTATGAAACTTAGTTTAATGGAATACTTGTTCATGCAGTTAATACAGTTTATATTTGGTCTGCTGTCAAAACACTAAATGTAAAAGCATGAAGTCTGATTTTATCTAAGCCTTTTCTCCATCAGTGTTTCTGAGGTGGTTTCTCTGTGCCATTATCAGTTCTGACATTTGCCTTACCTGTATCAGGATGAATGCTAAATGCTGGTAGGACACCATCCCTGTGCATCAAACCATATTTCACTACACCATTGGCTCCTTCATCAGCATCAGTGGCTTCAACCTGCAGAACAACAGTCCCTGAAGGCTGATTTTCCAGGACAGAAGCATGTTCCCGATAATACTGGCACTAAGAGAGGGGAGGAAAAGAAAGGGAGAAATTTAAAAAAGAGAAAAATCAAGAACTTCTCTTGCCATTTGCTTTAAAGATATACTAGCAGGGGAAAAAAAAGAATTGTTTAGCTACATTTGCATTGCCATGCTATGCTGTTAAAGCTTTATCTGTACCATGATTAATCTAGATTTCCTTTGCTATTCTGTGGTTATACAAACAACACACATGAGGCCATTGAGCATCTCCAACTAATGAAAATATTTGGAGAAAAAGTTACAGTTGCTTCCAAATGCAAATATTTTTCTACACTAGCAAAAGTCTAATAAAAAAGAGGTCATACACTTGCCCAAACTATAGAATTGTTTTGCTCAAAAAGGGATTTCTACACAAAGTAACTTTGTCAAGGAGAGGTTACTGAGAATCTCCAAAACTGACATGAATAGTTGCTGACTATTCAAAATAGGCAGCCTTGCCCATCAACATCTGAGCCATCAGTACCACACCTGAAATTTTAGACAACAGATCTTTAATATGACTTAAACATTCTAAAACCAAATTCATTAGTTCCAGACACACAATCACCAAAGGAAGCCTATGTCATTTAGAGAGTTACTCTGGAGTATTTTGGAACAAGCCCACTGCAGAGACAGTTACTCCTATGGATTCCTGCTCACATCTGTCACATGGGATCTCCAAAAGTGTTGCACTTGGCCTCACCCTCTGAAATGCCAGAGATGAGGTGTGGTTCAGGGAACAGAAGAGCCACAAGAGCAGAACAAACACTGAAAGCCTTAGGGAGGGATGGAAAAGAAAGAGAAGACTGGACTCAGAGGGAAGCAGAGCACCTCTGATGACGAACAGCTCATCTGCTGCACACCTGCAGTGCCAACATTTTTAAATTTAGTAAAAACATTTTTACACAGTCCAGTACAAATGACAGAGGCTCAGATATTTACCTTCTCAAAGACAGGTTTGTTATTGTTGACATCATCAATTTTCACAAGAACCTGGGCAGTGCTTGTGAGAGGATGGGGCCCTCCAGAGGCGTTATCATCAGTAGCTGTGACATTCAGAACATATTCTGTCCCCTGCAGCTTAGGAAATGGGCTTGCACGAAGTCTAATTAAGCCTGTAAAAACAACAGGTTGTGGGCTTTTGCTGCATTAACCCATTCCCATTATTCTTCTCACTATTCAGCACGACAACAAAGCATTCTGGCTTACCTATTCACCAATAAACCATAAGGCTGCTGCAGTTCAGTTTAACTACAGTGTTTTTACTGCAGTCCCACATTAAAACAAAATTAAGACATCTCAACAGGTTTGTCTACAGAGCAAACAGAGACAACAGCCACGACTCAGCTGACCTGCACATAATGGCCTTCATCAATCTGCAGCTGCCATGGACAGCTCAGCTGAAACTACTCCAGGTTTACCTTCCTGCAGCACAGGCACAGCAGCACTGAGCTACAGAAGCACAGGAAGCTCTGTTCTGCCCCTCTCAGAATTCCCCAGGACACAGCCTGCTGGGTGGGACTCAGGGGCACTGGCAGAAAGAGAGGTACCACAAAAGCAGAAGGGACCACAGCTGCCTGAGACCCTGCAGAGAAGGGCTGTCATTCTTTTCCTCCACCATCCATCCATCTCTTCTTCATCAGGAATAATCACAATTTTAATTACAACAGACTATTTTCACAGCATCAATGTCACTGTATCTGCCTGCAAATGTATTGTTTTAGCTGCAACTCTTATCTTTGGCACTTCTCCACTTTACCTTCACATTTCTGCTACAAGAGGGTACAGACAATTCCCGACATCATTCCTGAAAAGAAACTGCTGCAAGCCACTGTCCAAGCTTTTACTGGTTTATTCAGCAACAGAAGCCCAAAAGTGTTTTGGAAAGAATGCTAATGTTCCTAAAGTTAAGTTTCAAATACTATAAAATTAGGTGGCAAAAAAGTATAAATGTACCTATACATGATTTTCTATATTAAAACTGTAGAGTCAATCCCAAGAGATGTCAGGTATATTAATACTGTAGCATTTAGACACTTTCAAAGCCATTGTTCCTCTTCAGGTGCCAAAGCATCTGTAGAAATTTAACTCTTGGAATCTGCAACTCTGTTTTTAAGTCAGAAAGGAAATAAAGGAGCTCATAGTAAACTCAGGGTCATGATTCAACACTTGCAAGTTACCTGCAGACCTTATTTTTGGGGGCATTTCAGAATCTAACATTAATATTGCAAAACCATGATTGCATTGAAATTAAAATTTCATGTTAAGTGAACTCTGTGAAATAAAGTGAAGGAATAACTAAGGGCAGCTTACTCCTCCCTATATATTCAATGCTTCTCCTTAGGAAAATCTAAGTTCAGATTTTGACTGCAGCTCAAAATACAAAGTAGTTTAACTAAAGTTAATTAAGTTTCTTCAATCCTTCAATGGGATTTCAATTTGTTTGCCTGTTTCAATCTCAAAACACCCTCTTCTGTTTTTTCAAGCAATCAACAGCAAATAAATCCTATTAATTTAAAGGGATATACCAATCTACTCAGATGTTGGTGTTTATTCATTTGTTTTATTTTTTTTTCTAATGAGCACACCAATGTGGTGGGAACTTTTTTTCTTTTCATGTTTTGAAAACATGTGACTATTGAAAAGAACTTAAAAAGATGTAAAATTTGTCATTTCAGGACAAATGCTTTGAACTGCAAAGTATTCTCCACACATCTTTTTTTCTCATGGATGCAGTATTCCTGGCTAAACAACACTGGTCACATGAGTGATTTTAACCTCAAATGAAAAATATACTTCTTTAGTTCAGATTTATATACTTTTACCTTCACTGAAATAAAACAATGGTAGCCTCATTCCACCTACAAAAACATCGTTTTGTGTCAGTACAACACAGGTAAGTTCAGCCAAGAAATGTCTGCTCTCTCAAGCATCATCAGGACATTGACACAAGAATGGGGTGGGAAAAGCCTCATTTAAAATCCCAGATGTCCAGTTTACTATATTAAATGTTATTCAGATACTTGTCTGACATTTTGGAATGTCACCCTGTTATCAATAATAACATTCTCTATTAAGTTACTGTCTCTTAAGCTAACTGTTATCTATAATAATGCCCTCTATTAAGTTACTGACTGAAAGCAAACACTGAACAGCTAAGAGAGGTCAATTATACACAGATTTTAGGAAATTATACCATTTTTTAATATTGTAGGAGAGTATATCCATTCTTTCCCTGCACTTTTTAAAATTAAGCTCCAAAATTAGCATATGCTATTCAGTTTTACAATAAGACCGAATTCAACACATCACAACAAAATCAACATTTATGACCACAGCAACAAAGAGCTAATACATAATTACCTTTCTTAGGGTCGATAACAAAGTTTCCTTTCTGATTCCCAGACAGAATATCGTATGTCACACCATCTCCATCAGGATCAACAGCATTGACTGTAGCAATCAGCGTGTTTGGGCCTGCATCTTCAGAAACAAAACTCCTGTAGCTGGTAAAAAAACCCAAACAACAGCACATTTATGAATTTAAACAGGATATAATTTATAGAGAACTAAGCTTTACAGCACCTACTAGCTACCTGTTCAAAGGGCACTGCAGGGATTTTTAATTTACTAATACAACCACACTGATACGATGTTTCTTTGTTAAGCAGTGAAACAAAAGCACTGATGATCCAACCATCCACATCTTTCTGTTGTTACCCCCACAGATTTCCACTGCAAACTTCCAGCAGTACCACAGCTTCAAAGCTGAGCTGTGCAACAAGACCTGTGCTAAATGCATAATTCCCTTGGCTTTTTTTAATTTAAAGAAATGGTCTTCCTGATTCAGAGATTCCAAGCAAACGCTGGCAAGGTTAAAGCAGTTCTCCTTACAGCACTTTCTGACACGAGCCCTCAAAAGGCTCTCAGTGCAGTCTTTGCCCCAGCAGGACTAGGATGAGAGTGAGATGTGGAGGATGTGTGCATAATGTCAGTTTTACAAAAATCTCTGCTCAAGTCCAGACACATCACTGACACTGTAAGCTCTTAAGAGGCATTATCAGCCTAAGCTTAATGCTCTCTGGAGTAGAAAAGCCCCCTGCTTTAGCAAAGTCCCAAATATTTATTATTATTTTATCTGACTGGATTGAGTGTGGGTCAGGCTAAGCACCTGCCAGGCCTGTGCACAGCAGATATCCCAGAGCTCAGCTGTAAGAATGAACTGTAGCTGGCTGTACCCAAAAAAATACAGATGCACCTCTGGCTTAGAGTGCTTATGGACCCACAGCCAGATGCTGAGAATGGCAAAAAATTTAAAGGAAAAAAAACCCAGATGCACCGAAAACCTTTCCCTTCGCTTTTGTTGTCCAAATTTGTGTGTTTTCAATGGAACCTTCACAGAAACAGCTTCTTCTCTTCCCCAGTTTTATATACAATGAAGTAAGAGAAGTAAATTATTCTGGTTTAGCTCAGTCACAACCCTCAAGACACTGTCTTAACTCTGCATCTGGAAGGCAAATGAACAGTAATTCTGATTTTTTTTTCATGAAATACAGGGACAGAATAGCTCAGAAGACATCTCTTAAAAAAGACAAAGTAAAAACTGACAACATGAAACAGAGTGGTAGCCTTAAGCATTTCATAACTGAGATAAAGAATAACTGATGAAAGAAAGCTCATGGCAAGGAATCATGAGTTTATAGAGAACTGTAAATCTATGTGAACAAAGGGCTAGAAGGACAACATCATCAGCTAGATTTGTATTGGACTGCCACCGAGCACAGCATGCACTGCAAACAGTCTCTCAACAGGCCCTAGTTTACATGTGTTCACAATGATTCTACTTCATGGAAAATTTCAACTAAGTTCTGTCTGAAATTTACCTCTGGGTTCAAGATTATTTTCCTAACAAGCAAGATAAAGCCAAACCAAAGCCTAGTTAACCAAAAACTTGAGATAATTTGTATTCCAGGAGGCAAATTCAATTGCAATGCCAATCTACACGTACACACAACAGTAGCTCCCCTGTTACTGCACAGAGAACAGAAAACTTCTTGAGAAGGTTTGGTAATTTAAAATAATACTAATTTTAATCATATTCTTCAGTAAACTCTAAATACAAGAGCTGGCGGGGTTTTGATTTTTTTTTAAACTATGTTTTCTGCTTCCAGTTTGTTGCAGATGTTTATAGCATCTTTGATAGTATCACTTGCTTCTGACTAAAATATTAGGAACAGATAAATATCCATTGTCTAAAACAATAAATAAATGAAAAATTGGCATCGGTGGAAGAGTGAGAAACCTACACTGGTTTAGTATTTGAAAATACAGAGATCCAATAATAAATTACAAAAGATCAAACTTTCCAAGCCAGATCTCCTAAGCAATGTTTAGAGAAGAAAGGAAGGCACAAGATTTTGAAGCCAGAAGTTATCTTCACATAAAACAAGGACTGCCAGAAAGCTTTGATGTTTTGTTCAGCTAAACCCCAAGCTTTGCATCACTGAAATCTTTGCCTCAGTTTTGTTCAAGCAACTTCTACTTTTAAGAGTAGAAGGCTGGTGCAAAGGCTGACTGGAAATTCTATCACAAGTCTCTAAAATCAGAGCAAGTTTATAGTACTTCTGGAATTGCTTCAGATGCTTCTGAGTCCCAGCTATGGAAGAAAAGTGCTTACAGGTATTTAGAAGAAAAAAGATATACATACAGTTTGTAGGACATGGGACTGAGTGAAATTAAGTAAACTTCACTTATTGGCATTTATCTTGTGGGTTTTATAATTGAGTTGTCATTTAGGATTGTGTCATCTAAGCATTTTTCTTTGACAGCTATAAACCAGGGATGCAGACTGCTGACTCTAAGTTTAAACTGCTTAATTAAAAGGCAAAATTCCCCCAGGTCTCTGGATGAGGGCTGATGGCAACAACTCCATTGCCTGCTTCTTCTGCCTGATTTCCTTTGGTGGTGGACAGGTGCTCCTGAACTGTACAATCTGAAATTACTGCACCATATCTTTCAGTACATACAGGGGAAAATAAAAGTGCAAGATCTGTCAAAAGAGATTGTCTGTATACTACTTTCTTTTTTTGTTTGTTTTTTACTGAGAGTGTCAGAGTCAAAATATCACCCCACATTCATCAGTCCAGCCCTCAGCTTTGCTTGAACCCAAGCCAGTTACCATCCTGTGTGCAGCCTTTCAACCAAAACCAGAGCCTGAAGAATATGTATTTACATTGTCTGAGAAAACTCAGGTGCTTCATCATTCACATTGGAGATGTGGATCCTAACAGTTGCTGTCCCAGTCCTGGGCTCTTCCCCTTGATCTACAGCCATGACGATGAACTCGTAGAGGTGGTTCGGGCGCTCGTAGTCCAACCGTGTTGCTGGAAAAATTGTGCCATGAGCAGTGATGCTGAAGTCTTGGCTCAGTGTGTAATACAGCAGCTGGGCATTCTCCTGTGAGTCACAGTCAGTGGCTGTCACTGTTAGAAGAGAAGAGGAAGGCATGCTGTAGATCAAAGTTAGTGAATTGGAATGTTCAGTACACTGTAGCAGGACTTGCCTTGGCACCTGGTGCTTGAAATCAGTCTGAAAACTGTGCTGTCCCTTGTGCTTTTTAGTGAACTAACCCTTACTCAAAAATCAGTCATTTAAAGAAAAACAAAAGTGAAATCCCTGGGAGAATTTAGACACTAGAGCTTTTTTAAAGAGTCCTGTACTACCAAGAATATATTCCCATACAGAGAAGTATTCTCATGTCCACCTGACCTGCTGATACTGCTGACTTAAAATCACTCAGATGACACAATGTGCAATTAAAGATGGAATATTTACATATATTATTCAACCGATGCACATTATGTGCTTGCCAGGTCCTATTAATAACCTACAAAAATCCATGCTAAAAGCACAGTTACCAGAACAGTAACTGACAAACTACCATTAGCACAGGATAAATCACTAAGTAGAACAGTAGGAGGTTATAAAATCCTATTTACTAAGGAAAAGCAAATTTCCTGCAGTTTAATTTCCTTTTCCCCCTCAAGATTTAGAGAAAGTTTATATAAGGGTTAAAAGACTAATACAAGGCCCTTGTACAACTGCTTAGTTGACATAAATTTGTTTTATTGCTACACTTTACACAGCACCATCACTTGAAGCTTAAGTTCTTGGTCTCACTGGGAAGAAGCAAAGTCTTCCTGCCAAGCAACCAAACAAAACCTCACCTAGAATAGTTAAACTGTACAAGAGGCTTTTAATTCAAGAGAGCAGAATTCCTACAGCAAGCCCACACAGGACTCTCAGAGGCAGGCAGAGAAGGTGAGCTGAGGTGCCCATAATTTCTGATCCAGGATCACTCTCTCCCTTCAAGAAATGTAGCAACTCTGCTACTCTGAACCTGCTGCTGTAATACCAACCACAACAACGTTCTGTCACTTTGAAATCCCACAAAGAAAATCTGTTTCCTTTGCCCTCCTGTCCCCCAAAATTGTTTGGGCTGCGGCAGTAGTAAATAATTCTGACATCAATCTAGAAGGTGCCATTTGCCTTCAGAGGCTTGCAACTACCCATGCTGGGACAGGTAATTTTGCTTTCTGAACTGAATTCTAAGTAGTACAAGGGAGAAAAATACAGTGAACGTAATAAATGGTTTCAGGAGCACTAACCTTGGAGAAGTGCAGTTGTCATAGGAACTGTTTCAGGAACACCGACTTTGCTGTAAATCGACTGATGAAATTCGGGGGCACAATCATTCACATCTGTGATTACAACCAAAACCTTAATGGAGAAGAGGGGAATGTTAAACAGCAAAGTGAATCAAGGGAACGACCTCACTGCTTTGGAAATATCATGTGGAAGAATTTCCCAAAAACATCCTTGAAGTCTTCAGCAGCTCCAGGATAAGACATTTTTCTTAGATTGCTCTTTTTCTGCTGAGTGTCATTGAAATATTACATTCCAAGATACTAGGAACTGCCAAGTCCCTGACCCTGCAGCAATGTCTTCCACTCACCCTTTAAATTAGTAATAAGGAATAATCAATGGAGATAAAGGAAAATGGACCATCCGCCTGCCAAGCACCCTTTTTCCATGAGCTTATCTTACAATACTTCTGTGATTTGCAACACTAAAAATTCTACTGCCAAGCATATTACATTTTAGCAGTATAAATCTCCAAGACCAAGTTCTGAATTCAGTTACAGCAGCACAAATCAGATACAAGTGGAACTGATCCCCAGGGAAGCAAGTCCCAGCCCCAAGCCTGAGAGAGCTCAAGGAGTATTTGAACAATGCTCTCAGGCACAGGGTGGGATTGCTGGGCTGTCTGTGCAGAGACTGGAGTTTCACTCCATCCTTTTGGGCCCCTTCCAACTCAGAATATTCTGTGGTTCTGGTAAACCAAGTAAGAGATACAATTTTTCCTCTAACATCTTTACAAATGCTTTTTTATTCCTGTGTCGAATACGAGTCCAGAGTTGCAGAGTTTACATCCCAACAGTAAGGAGTGTGCAAAGGAGCCTCCGTGGTGGCTCACCCTGCTGCACTTGATGCAGTTGGTTGAGGCATTCTGCATCACAGAGCACCAGGCAGGGATGTATTCCATGAGCCTTACAGAGCAGACCTGCATGAACTGGAGCTGCTCTCAACTATTCAGGTTGCATCAGTATACAGCAGGTACAAGTTAAACTAGCTTTAGGCTAAACATATTTGTAAAATCATCTCATAATCCTCTTTTGAGTCATATTTTTACCATTCTTCATCTTGTAGTACACAAGGGTCAACAGAAACTATCAGGCTCTGGTGTGCTACAGCCAGTGTTTGTTACATACTGCTTCCTTGTCTGTGTCCTCACACTTGATCCTAATCATTCTCTCTCCAGTTCCCTTTCTTACTTCCTGCAGAAGGCACAAATTCATATGGCATGCTTTTCCTAGCTCAGGGAATCTCTGAACTCAAACAACTGTAATAACTATATTAAGATATATTTTTGCTGTCAAACAGCTTTCTAAAATACCACGAACCATCAGCTTTTAATATCGGTGAATTTTTATTACTTTCTTGTTTTATGAGTTCACTTTGTGCTCTTGATAAAAAACAAATAATTCTTTGTCCTGCCTTTGTTTTAGAGTGGAATAATCTCAAATGTACTTCATATTTGATGAAAGTAGAGTAAGACAAAACCTCATGTCTGGCTTGGCCACATCCATTTCCATGTGGTACCAGATAAGGTTTGGGATCTATGATGAGATGGCATATTGGCCCCTCAGAAACATCCCTCAGAGCATCTTCAAGAGTGAAAGCTAAGAGTACCTAAACCAGTCCTCAACATCTCCCCACAGACAAAGTCTTTTAAAACAGACAGCAGAATAGCCAGCATGAGGAAATGGGAGCTCCTGGTGAATCTGTACAGAATTCAAAACTGAAGGAAAAGGGAAATGCAGCCAGGCTGCCAGAGGGGAACACCTACCTCAGCAGCACTGCTGAACTGCTCCTGGCTCTCCTGTGCTCTCACCAAAAGGAGGTACTGGTGGGGCTCACTTTCATAATCCACACTCCGAGTCAGGCTGATCTCTCCTGTTGCCTGATCAATACTGAACAGACCCCCAGGATTAGTAAGCAAACTGTAGCTCAGGGATTTCTTTTGATATGACACAGCAGTGACTGTAAGAAAGCTGCATTAAAAAAAATAAAAAGAGAGGACTCAAGGACATAATACGACATTCTGAAAAATATGACAAAAGCGATGCATATCAGAAACGATGGTGCAACCCTGTAGGTCTGCTCAGAGGTATCCTCAGTGAAGTCAGTGACAGCTGTATCTAAACACCAAATTCAAGCATTTTGTTACACAGTGGTTCTATCACCTTGGGGTTAAATAGATAAAGACAGGATTCTTGGAAGCAGAACACAGTAAGGATTAAAAATGCAGGAACAGAGGATTTAATTTTTGCTGCAGCTGAATTTGCCTACTTCAACTTCCTCCTATGGTAGTGATGGTTTTCAGGCAGGAAACTAAAAGATAAAGCAAGATGAAAAAGATTTGCTTTAATAACACCACAGTAAGTTTGCTGAAGTCATACCATCCTAAAGTTCCAATAGATAACTGCAAAAGGATAAAAGCCAGGCCCTAACAGCAGTGTGTATTACAGCTTACACTGGGCATATATTTTTAGCTCATCTGGCACTATCTTTGTTCCACTCAAGTCCAATGTGTTTAAAGCCTTCAAGTGGAAACACCCACAGTAAAAAGCAAAAGAAGAAATTTAAAAGTCAGTATTTCTAAAGGATTTAAACCAGAAAACAAAATCTTCAAGTTCTCTTGCCTTAACATGCAGGTTTCTTAGGAAAAAGAATTCCCTCTCCCAGAACACACCAACATGTATGATTCTGTGACAATTACAGTCAAAAAACCATAAACTCATTTTGTGCAAACTCCTTTTCCTCCCTTGTATTCCCATGCTGCTGTGTCTCACTCTCCTCTGGTGCACTACTGAACCAATGGACAACACTGTTGTAAGGTCATTATCTGACTTTAGTTTTCTCCTGTATTTTCCTATGCTGAGGCCTCACAGGCAGTTTCAGCCAGTGCACGACTGCATTCCTGCCGACAGGAATTACTCTGCCCTCCTTCCAGCTCCCTGCCCTGGCTGCACGTTCCAGCCACCTCTCCTCTCCTGTCAGCACTGAAAATCTCAAGACCATGCTGGGAGCACTTTGAACAACCCAACTGAAAACTTTTTTTGCCTTTTTTGTCTTTGTATCTCCTCGGCTCAGCCTGCCCATGCAGCTGCAGCTCATGGGTGTTACAGGCAGACCAAAGGAAGGGAAAGATTTGGTAATGCTCCTCCTCTGCTCAGCAGCAGCCTTAAATCAGCCTCTAATTGGGAAATCCTAAAGCCAGAAATCCAGTGCATGGCAGCAGCTTTGTTCTCATGCATACTTGGGTAATTTGTCCAATTTAAATATGAGAACTTTAGGATTCTAAATGGATTTTCATGGCTCTTTCTGGCCAACACATTACGGAAACAACTTTCACGCTTTCAGTGTGTATATTCAACCCTTTTCAGATGTAATAACCACACAAAATACTTCATTACTTTTGGATATTACCAAGTCATTTGATCGACTGACTAATCTACTGTCATCTAAGGTGTGCAAACCTATTTCTAATGGTGATTAAAAAGTTATGAATAATTTTATTTTTAATTCTAAACATTATTGAGCCCAAGACAGCAGATACCTGTTACATATTATAGTATTTAGCAGTTATTCCATCTCTTTTATGCTTGTGCAATTTAATTTTATTGCAGTTTAAAAGAAAAACTTCATTATCTAATAATATATTTTTTTTAAATCTTAACAGTCCTTGGTTATTTAGACACTGTAAAACGGAATGCTGCAGACTGACAATTAACACCACAGATAATATAATATGAATAACAGTTAAATTGCCACAGAAGGAACACACTGACTGGACAAAAGTATTCTCAATTCAAGAGGAAGACAAAATATTTAGTCTAAGAACAAAACAGTTTGGAAAAGAAGGGAATGAGTATTGAGGTGGACTTATGTGACTAACACCTTCAGTGATATTTCAATTGGCATGGTTAGACAAAGGATGGAGAAATAAAATTACCATTTCTGTGGCATCTTCATTTTAGCTCAGTTTGTCATTGTGATGAACACAGGAAAAAGAATCTTGTTTTTCCAATATTCTCTTGATGGAGAAGGCACTTGTCCAAATTTGACACATAAAATTAATGTATTCTTTCATACAGGATTTCGTTCTTCATGATGTAACAATACTAATGTGTACTCTGCATTTTGTTTGAAAATTAAGACACAATCAGCATCTACTAATCCTTTCCATATCATTCCAAAACATAAGAAAGCACAATCATTCAATTTCACTTTTCCCTGTAAAAGGGTGACTAAAAAAATTCCTCATCAAACTGTGTCTGGACTGCTTCTATTAGGAGACTTAAATTGCATCTCAAAGCATCTATTTATGATTCACAAACAATACCAAGGCTTTAGGGAGATAAACAGAAGTCAAGACCAGGAGCACAACCTCACTGCATGATTTGGAGCTGTTACTTACGGTTCTCCCTGTGGGGTACTCTCAGGAACATACACAGAGTATGACATGTTGCTGAACTGTGGTGGTCGAAATCCAGCAATTACAGAAACAGAGGCTGGAGACCCTCTGCTTCCAAGTTTATCTGCTGCTAGTGCAGTCAGCAAATACTCCTTGTCCCTCACCAATGGCAAACCTGTAGTTTTAATCCAGCCAGTGTCCTTCTCAACTTCAAATCTGCCATCACCACCTAAAAGGAACACGGCCAAAAATTGTCATCAACAAGAACATTTTTACTGGATTAAAATTAGAAGGAGAATACAGTGTCAATTACCAAGATGGCTTTGGCTTAGGACCAGCAAGCACACTAAAGTTCAAAAGTTTGTTTAGAACTTAGAAATCAGTCATTACATTCATCATTCATGATTATATTTCAAAATTCCATTTCACTTCTCTAGACAGTTATCATTCTTCTTTATCATTGAATTATACAATGGTTTGTGCTGGAAGGGACCTTAAAGCTCATCTAGTCCTGGCCCCTGCCCATGGTCAGGGCCAGCTCCCACTGTCCCAGGCTGCTCCCAGCCCCAATGGCCAAGCTGGCCTTGGCCACTGCCAGGGATCCAGGAGCAGCCACAGCTTCTCTGGGCACCCTGTGCCAGGGCCTGCCCACCCTGCCAGGGAACAATTCCTGCCCAATATCCCACCTAAACCTACTCTCTGTCAGTGGGAAGCCACTCCCCCTTGTCCTGTTACTCCAGACTCTTGTAAATAGTCTCTGTCCATCTTTCTTTTACCCTCCAATACTTTGCTTTTGCTTGACCCCAAGTATCCCTTAGCAGAAAATACTCTGCTGGAGACGTTTTGTTGCTCCCCATCTGCTCAGACACTTTTGAACTATTCCTAAAGTTTCTTAAAAGGAGACACACAAAAAAATTATCATGAAGTTTGTACAAGCTTTGCATAACCCAGACTTCCAAAATTTTGTTATAAATGAACCAGAACCATGACTCCCACAAGGGACAGGAACATTCACCCTCCTCTCTACAGACTGTCTCATAAATACAGTCTCCATTGCCAGCCCCTTGCCAAAGCCTTGTGGGCTTCTGACTGCCCGTAATCCCCAGGGATATATATGGGCAGGAACTCAACTTTGCAAAGAAATCTGTCCATACCATCAATAAAAGTTGATTTTTCTCACACACAGAGCTGAAGGTTTATGAACCTTTCACAGGAGGAAGGGAAAATAAAGCTGAGGATAAAAAAGTCACAGTAGTAAGGCATAACACTCAGAGAATTGGAGGGTTAAAATTTACCTTCCAAGAGAAAATATTCTACAGTTCCATGGATCCCTTCATCTGCATCCACAGCGAGCAGCTTGTACACTTCAGTACCCCCTGGAGCCTCAGGGGAAACCACAGCCAGGAAGGGAAAGGGCTCCATGGCCCATTCAGGGACGTTGTCATTCACATCTGTCACAGTAAGTGACACGTGCACCAAGTACCAATCCTTCCCTAAAGTCACAGCAAAAGGAAGAAATCATTGACAGCTACTTCATGGCACTGCAAGAAACCTATCACAGCCTGAGTGTGCACCTCCTGCAATACTGCTGGCATGTAATCCAGAAAAAGCTTGAGTTTAAGGTTCTTCTGGAATGAACAGCATCCACACACAATGTAGGGAAGAAATAGCCAGCACAAGCACTGCTGAACTGCAAGATTGGGGCCGCCTTCTGAGATCTCTTCTTAGGAAAAATCACATTCCTAAATTTTCAAACTTTAAATATCTATTTTCTAAAAAGTGGTTTTAGTTTTTTTTTCTGAAGAAGGAAAAAAAAAAAGCATCAAATATTTTGTTTATGCAAAGTTACAGCAACTCTGAATTTTGAAAATTAAATACTTGTTGCCAAAAAATTATAACCCATCTACCCTAACCAATGATTTGCCCTTCTATAAAGTTCACTGAAATCCAAATATAGTTTTCACTCCTATTTAACTTTAAATACATACATGAAAACATCTGGACATGCATTTGTTTTGAAAACAGCTCTAGAGGAATTGAAACAACATGCAAAAGGTACATCTAAAATTATCAGTTTTAATTTAAAACTAATTAATAATACAAAGAACTTCATATTTAAGAACATATTTAAGTGGTGCCAAAATATCTAATCTTGTGGACAATGTTATGTTGAGCTGCATAGGAGCCCTATTCTCCCAGGAAGTTCACTTAGGCTGAACTGCTGTACTCATTCTCCCTCTCTACTGCAGTGTGACATTCCTCTCCAAAAAACATTCATATTCCAACTAAAATCTGTTTCTCTGTGTGAGGAGTGTATTTACTGGTGTTATCCCTCCACTCCCACAGAAGCACCACCTCTTGCAGCTTCACCTTTCCATACTCAGGAGTTCCTGTCTGCTGGCACGTGGCAAGTTTAGTCCAACATCTCAGAACCTGCCATCTGTGAACAACCAGCTCGTGGGCTGTTGTAAAGAAAACTCCCCAGTGTTGTGACTGGCAAAGCCAAACAGAAGTCTCTTAGTTTAGATTCCTGAGACTTAATCCATCACAACCTTTGAATACATTCTATTTTTATCCAGAAAATTCTCTGACTAGAAAAATCAGCAGTCACCCAGGATAACCACTGAGTTCACCTTGTAAAATTGTATTAATTCATCTGAATTTTAAATCTGTGAATGCATGGCCTTTTTATGTTTCTGTAAAGAGCAACAAAAAATGTATCGACAGTAACTTGTTAAGCCCAAATTAATTTCTTTGTAATCATGCCCTCTACCTAGAATCTAACATTAAAGGGAATATAACATCAGTTTACAGTAGCACATATGAAAAAACAGTGCCTACAGCAATATCTAATTTACCAAATAGTAAATCACAGAAGTAATCAGTTTCCTGAAAAAGAACCTGTATTGGGTTTGCCCATTAAAATGCCTTGAACCACTGCAGAACATGGATACATGTTTTGACATTCTCATGGCAAAATTCCCAGTTACCATGTGCATCCAAGTCTTCCAAAATCTTCCTGCCTGTGAGACAACCTGTGTGTAATCATGTATTATTGCACCTCTGCAGAAAAAAATGTTGGGAAGCCCAGTGTAAGGATGCTCAATTCAGCTTCTCTAAACAGATGTCCTTTAAAACAGTGCCTGTGAAGCCAAAGTTTCCAAAGACAAACTCAAACTGCCTCACTACAAAACACAGCTGACACTGAGGTGAGAGCACAGTAGCCCACTCTGCTGTTGCACTGCCCTTGTGGTCACCCAGGTATAATTCCCTTCAGCATTCAGACAGACTCTGAAAGCAGCTGCTTTGCTTTCTTCTCCGTGCAGCACCAAAAAAAAAAAAATTTAAAAAAAAGCCATAAGCTGAAAGAACCTCTAAAAAATCCCCAAACATGTCAAAAGCAGCAGCATGTGTATTACATTTCACTACAATACTAAAAACTACAATACTAAATAGTACCAGATGTGTACATGTCTTATGTCAGAATGTCTGTCCCAAGAGTCCCAGGTCAGCCAGTCCAAGACATCTGAAGAAATTTCAGAGGAGGGAACATCCTGGACATTGATCCAAGGTTAAAATACACCACAGCAACACACACCAGGCTGAGTTCTAAATGAAAAGTGCCAAATACAACCAGTGACTGAACACTCCCAAGATTTTAATTAAATGGTGTCCAAACAGAGTAGCTGCAAAAGGGAGAAGTTAATGTCAAAGTTGCCTGTCTTCTCCAAAGAACAGCTCTGGTGGAAGCTGCCCCAAGTTTGAAAATACCCACTATTAGCCTAGGCATACTGTGGGCTTAAAGTAGCAGCACTAAATTAGAAGCTGGGTTAAGAACCTTTGAAAATCTGCCCCTATAATAGCAAGACCTAGGGAGGATTTGAATGCTACCTTGGTAACCCTGCTAGGAGTAGAAAGGTTGCTGATGTTTGTCTCTCTGGAGTCTGGAAATCACTCTCCTAATCAAGCTCTGAACTCACTCTGGTTCAAGTCCTGCTAGAGTTCCTAACATGCATGTATTATGCATTCCTCTGTCAAAAAGCGAGTCCCAATTTAAGAACAATTCATTTTTATTGAAGAAGTAGCAATAATCTGGTTACAAATCCCACTTTTGTCACTTAACCGATGCCAATTCACTGAAAATGAATATGCTGGTATTTAAAACATACCTGTAACTGAGAAACAGTTGTAAGAAAAATGTGCAGAAGTGCATAAGGACCAAGCTTAATCCTCACATGCTCTAACAAACGTTATTGCTCAGTAACTCAAAGGATTTGGGCACATTGCTCCAGGTACTGGTATTTTAACAGTTAAGAGACCTTAGTGTCATTCTGACATCTTGGCAAGACCAAAGCTTTCAGCAATATGTTGGTTACCTCTGAAACATGTGAATAACCTTAAGAATTTTGTTAGGCCAGCCAGCAGGAACTGCAGGGCAGGTAATGGAAGAGACAGGCTTTAAGTGCCTCTCTTGACCAGCATCCATTTCCACTGCATACAACCCTCCAGATCTTATTGGCACATTACCTTCTTCCATCAACCCCAGACAATCTGATCCATAAGAAAAAATGCTGAATAAATCAGCATGATTTCCCCAATAAAGGCAGTCTGGAGGAAAATGACTGCAAGTAAGTTTTCCCTTGACTGCATCCCATATATCAAAGGAAAAGCTCCAGCAGAAACACCAAACAGGACTGGAACTTCTCTGCAGAGACCTACAAATGTGACCTGACAACTTGTGGAAACAACATCAGGGTGTCCACCGAAGCACAACTGGACAAGGACTTGCCAGAGGACAACCAATGTGATGAAGAGCCCGACAGCAACAATAATGTCTGTGTAATATGTGGATGTCTAGCACGACAGTGCAGTAAGGATTTCAAAGCACACGTTCATGAACATGAGCTTTTTAAGCATAATTCCACATTCTAACTAGCACAGCAAGTATTTCCAAGTTTTTGCTTTGTTGTAATTACCATGACACACACATCACAAAAGGCATTCTCTTGTGTTTTGTAATTGACACAGCTGCTTGCCTGCAGAACAGACCTTAATTAGTTTTATTTACCTTATTCAAAACTAGTCGAGAATCTGGTTTTTCTCCCTTACTTGTGAAAATCGTTTGTGCTTCAAGACAGTGGATGGATAGGAATGTTAGAAACATATACCTCTCTATAGTTCAGGTGTCTCAATGCCACTGTCCACCAAAACATCCCCCATATATACCTTACAGGTATATCAATTATATTTATACATCAGTATATTAATAGCAACAGTACATTATCATGCATCTGCTTTCATACATAATGATTACTAGTAGCTTATTAGTAGTATATGTGCAGTAATATTGCTACATTATGGGAGAAATAATATGTTACAATTCCACTCAAATCTTAGCAGAAACAGCTTAAAACTGATAATCCTCTGTGGATTTGGGTTAAGTCCTACAAACACACAGAGAGGTTCTACTGAAATGATCTGTTCCCAATACCAGGCCCTGACAGCCAGCCACTACATTCAGCAGTGCAAGGCAGCCACTTCTGAGATCCTAAGTCAGGAATCAGACCCAGGCTTCATTTTCCCAAAAAGAATTTTCAAACTGTTGTGTAACACAATACCAATTACAGCTGCCTCAGTATTAAATGATAGATGTTGGACTTTCAAGCCAGGCACATCATAGATATTCTTACACAATGTCATCCATTCAAAAGAAATCCTACTCAAAGAATGGCTCTGCTAATTAGATTGTGGGCAAAAACAAAGATTTTGCATTTGACAGATTTTCTTCCCTAGCTTTAGACAATAGAAAAACTTAAAATTGCTTTCTCACAGATACTGAGCAAGAGGAGATAAAACACAAAATGACCCTTGCTGATCATAAACATGACAGTAACATAACACTGGAACATCTTATGTCAAAAATTAGTACTTCTAAAAGCCATACAGAAAATAATACTTCATATTCAAAAGGGTAAAAGTATCTTTTTATTTAATCAGGAAGTATCTTTCCTCTTGTTTTTCTTCAGTATGGAAAGTAATGAAAACAGTTTCTGTAAGCAGATTGCTTTTCCCATGTATTTGCAAACAGCACTTATTTGCCCGTCGCAGTATCAAATCTAAGCCCTCTCTACAGCTCTCTTTTCAATTTATACAGAAAACTAAAACTAAAATTATAAACTCTAGTCCAGAGGTTTTTCCTACTTTAGCTGCTTAATTCCCTATTAGAGTCAATTCGTGTATCATCAAAAATCCTTCTTAGGGCAGCTCATCCTGAAGTCTGGTTTTTTTTTTTTCCTCTCTGATATTCCCTCCAGTTGGAATTACTTCCTTTTAACTTAATACTACTGACAAAAGCTGCAGCACTGAAATTCATTCCCTATCACCAAGATCGATCATCATAATCCACTGCTGAAACCTCATCATAGGTATCTATCTATAATTGCTTATTTTTCATGCCTATCTTTGGTTGAAAACTGATAAACAGAAGGATTTATTATACTGCCTTGCTCTGAAATCCAACCACATTAGGTAAGGTAATACACTAGCTGGCCCAAGTTTCTGCTTACAGGAAATGCATGAGATGCCATCACTCCCGATTTTCATCCTTTGGGGGGAAAATGAACAAAAAATATTAGGTAACTTGCTGGGAAGTTTAATCATTATAAAAATGGAAATAAATAGTAATGAGTCAGTAAAAAAAATAATGCCTCTAAAACATTTAAACAGCAATAACAACAAGCAAAGAAACAAAACTGGAAAAAGCTTTAATACTCATATACTGTGAAGACTGGGTTACACTTCTGTCATCAAATTTAAGGGATATAGAGGAACTTAGAAACAGGAAGTCCTCTTAAAATCATGAACCTCTTGGGACAGTTCAAATGAAAGACTTGTCAAAATTGAAGAACATACTGCAAACTACAAAAAGCACACAGGTATTTTGATGGGTAATGGCCCTCTTCTGCTTTAGGTTCTTTATGCCTTTACTGAATCCAGGTTTATCTGGAAAAACTCCTCTGTGATGTTCACCATTAATTTTCTGGGAAGGGGTTTTAACATGAAGTAACAGAACCAGTTCCTCCAACCTGCTATTGCAGCTGATGATAAAGGTTCATTGGATTGCAGGGAGACCTTGCAAACTGATAAATCCTGACATTTCATACAGCAACTAGAAAAAAAATATTCACCCATCTACCAGTAAAGTTATATACCAAGGGTGGCAGGAAGAAGGCAAAGGCTTCAATACTTAATCATTCAGTTAACAGCAACTTTTGAAGGCTCTTCTGGTTAAACCAAGCCTTGAAAATCCTGCCTGCTGAAACAGTCTGACTGCAATTTCAAATACTGTAGGTCAGAGTTGCCTCTAAACCCATCTCTTTTCACCATGTCAAATTATAAAAGATGCTGTCAATCTGTGAAATCCAACGTATTCTCAGACTTCTGATTGCATTAGGATTATATGACTGTCTTTTCTCTCAAAAATCCAAAGGATAATTCTATGAGACTTGAAAATAAAATCCTTACATTCATTAAAAATGTAGGCTTCTCTGCATCAGTGTAATTGATAAAACTGACAATGCCAGACATTCTGATTTTAAAAATCTGACAACACAGAGTATGTAGTTGACTGAACATGTCTCTGCAATTGTGGACAAACATTATACATTCCTCGAATGTACTCAGGGAAGAGGTATTATATTACCATGATTAAACAATAATGGGTGAGAAGCTAGGTTGCTCCTGGCATTTTCAGGTCATTACAATTTACTTTTAAAAGGAGATTATGAGAGTGTTAAAAGTCTTGCAAGCCTTGAGGTTACTGCCCTACATCCATCAGCAAATTAAGTACTCCAGCTGGTATTTTTCTTTGTGGTTTTGAGGGTTTTTTAAGTTGCTCCCACTTCTAAGACTCTTGCCTTAAATAGACAAATGTTTTTTGAAAACTCAGGTGGTTTATGTTTGGGTTACTGCAAGTTAAATATTCTGGAGCTGGTTGAGAGGATAATGAAGTTTTGAAGACTCTTTGCAAGTATCATACTGTGCTATTTTAAAACCTCATTCTATAATATGTCTTCATGTAAAATACCTACTGACATAGAGTTTGGGAAGATACATTTTCAGAAAAAAGTCTTAATGCCCTAAGTCTCTAGCTGCAATCAGGAGACATCTCTTTTCCCATTTTCATACCATAACATGAGATAAAAGCTACTGGTTATTGTACCCAGTCCTACTGTATATCCTTCAAAAAATAGGACAATTATGCATAAACATTTCTCTACTGTCATTTCTGAAAATTCCTGAGGTAAATGATGGGCTACTTTTAAGTACAGCAGTTTGCTCATTCATAAAACATAAACCTTCTGAAGAGATAACTTTGATGGGCTCAAGCTGGGGACAGCCCATGCTCTCTCCTAATCTGCCTCATCTTTTTTGCAGACAGAATAGTGACAGCCTGGCATGTCTCTGCTCCTTACCATCAGATGGCTTTTAAAAGAGAAGTTAAAGCAAACCAGAAAACAAAAGTAAAGAAAGCATCAGAGGAGCTCAATGATCATGGCAGGAGGGATAGTAGGATAAATACCCAATTAAAAGACATTAAGGTGATGACCAAGTTATCAGGGACTTCCCAGTGTGGCATCAATCTTCTGAGGGTGGCAGTCAGGGAAACCAAGCTTGCACAGATGTGAAATAATGACTTCAAACTAATAATCACAACAGACATCCTTAAGTAACAACATGTGTCTTAGTGAGTTACTACTGATTGCCAAAAAGTATTATCATAAGAAGAGAACTTGGCTGAAGCAGGAGCAGTTGCTGTGCCAATGTAAAATGGGAATTTCTCTGGAAATTTTCCTTAGAATTTCTTGGGGAAAATACAGCTTGTTTCTCTGTAGCCTTTCACGTGCAAGGAAGAAAAAAGAACAAAGAAAAAAAAAAAAAAGGTAAAAATGCCACCACAATCAGTAGCCTCACCAAGAGAGCCTGCTGTACTTCCTTGGATCATTATGGAACCACAGAATGAATTGGGTTGGAAGGGATCTTAGAGTTCACCTCATTCCAACCTCCTACCATGGGCAGGGACTGCTCCCACTAGACCAGGCTGCTCCAGGCCCCATCCAACCTGGCCTGTATGTTCTATAATTTATTAGTTCTATCAAAATGTCAAATTTGTGCTGAAATTGAGTTAGATCTTAAAAATAAAGTTCATTTCTTTTGCAGAAACTGAATGTTTGAGATGATAAACAACCAGAAGATCTAAACAGCTTTGGTGTTCAAGTCACAGCAGCCTCACAAAGATATTTTTAATCTGACTGCTTGGAATAGAAAGGAAAAAATTTCAAAATATTCAGACTGATCAAACATCAAGATGGTGCTCCACAGCTTTCTCAGACATTCCTTTCTACCACAAATCAGTAACACTCCAAGCCTGTAAACACCCATAGCTGTCCTGAATGCACACAGAACACACTTTTTTTTTCCCCTTTTTTTGTTTTTACTTAATTGCATGAAACCCACTGCAGTTTAATGAAACCCATCTGCTGGATAATAGATGATGGTTTCAACTTAAGCTCAGCTTGAAGTGTAACTGTTAACAGCTGTAATTCATGAAAGAGATAATAAGAAATGTAAAAGGCAAAACATCACCCAGAAGCTACTTAATTCTTAGGGATGATCCCCCCAGAATCAATACAGCTAGTAAGGGACTAAGGCCTCAGATAAAATTAAAACAGATGACCCTTGACTTCCAAGCATGAAATCCTTCAAGGTGAAAATATTACTAAAATTGGTATCTCCACTCTCTATGTTGACTTAAGCACGATAAATATATTTAAAATACAAGTGACTGCTGTTAAGTGTTGGAAGGCACATCAAACATCACCCTCACTGAATCCCCTGATAAGAAAAAATGAACGACAGGAGATTACAAAGCTAATGCCCATGGATCAAGTAAGGTCAGGAGAGCTTGAGACAGCAGGATTAGAGAGGCAGGATCTTTAATGCACTTCCCCCAAGCACTAATGGAATAATAATGGCTCCTTCTCAAATTAAATGCTACCCCATGTTGAAATATTAATGTGTATGACAGTCTAAGAAATTTTCCCTTCTGCTCACTGGGTAAAAACTTAAAATGGCATTATGCTTTTGCAAAGAATGAATTGTGTCCCAATAAATTGAATGGCATAAAATCCTGAAATGCCACTAAAAAACGTGAGCATAACCATCAGTCCTTCCAGGCAAGGTTAACTGGAGAATATAACCCAGGGCTGAGTGATCAGTGGGGTCACCAGAGGAAACTCCTCCTCAAGGACCACGTGCCAAAAAAAGTTAAGCCCTGAAATTCTGGCATCCTCTTTAGCATTTCATGGCTCTAACTGATGTGTGAGGTTTTCCTGGTGTTTCCCTTTGGTTTGGGGTTGTAAAGTTTGCGCTTTAGTTTCTTTTTTTTCAGATAAAATGTTTGCTAATTATGAAAAATGTAAAGATTGCCAGGCCATACTTCCATTTCAGGTGTTTTCAGCACTCAAGGTTGATTTTTCTGTCCAGTGTCAAGGCAGAACCTCACAGCACCTTCCAGTATCTGAAGGAGCCTGCAGGGAAGCCAGAGGGAGACTCTTCATCAGAAGTGGCAGTGACAAGAAAAGGAGTAATGGGTACAAACTGAGAGAGGGGAAATTTAGGATAGATTACAGAAAGAAATCTTTTAGTGTGAGGGTGGTGAGGCATTGGAACAGGGAGGCTGTGGATGATCCCAGGATGGATAAGAGCTCACCTGAGGCTGAAATACCAACCAAGGCACTAGGACCTCTCTCATCCAGGCCTGAAACTCCTCCACAGGCACAGGAGAACCCAGTCCATTAGAAAAGCACTTAACACTACAGGTCCAGATTTTTCTGTTGCTCTTTCCTAGTGACTAACTACTGCCTCCAGAAAACAAAAACTATGATAAAACTAAGTCTATAAAGTATCAAATAACCACAGAGATACACAGTGAATAAACAGAACTAGTATCATACCATTTCCTCTGCAGATTACAGTTAATTCTACTGTAGCAGTAAAATACAGAGAACTGTTATTTCAGAGGATAAAAAGAGGATTGTTTTTGCCATCTACATTAAAAAAAAAAAACCAATCAGGACATTTATACCCAAAATAACCAAAATTTTCAGTTCTCAGTTACCAGGCAGCAAGAATAGGGGAAAGTGAAAAAAAATTGAAGAAATTGATACAACTTTTATCTGATATCATAAGCTCTAATACTAGAAACCCACAGCTACTGAAAGGTTTATAGTTATGTCTAATGTAAAGTAAGTGATCACAAATGTTAAAAGCAAAGTAAATAAACTGGAGAAAGAACCTGAACTTGCACTTTTATTCACAACAAATACAGTGTAGCCATCTCCACACTTGAATTCATCCTCAAAGTTCACTTCTGTAAATACTGTGTTTTCTCCTGGAGCTTTTGCAATTCTGAATCTATTTCAGACTAAGTAAAACACATAGTTATGCTAGGCATCTTTCTCCTACCCCTTCCTTTTGGTTATCTTTTCTCACATTACTTCAGCTTGGATTGTGAGCAAGAAGAGAGACAGAACTTTCTAAATCTGTTTTAAAGTATTATGTTAAATGTATTTTAACTCTCATAAAATGAATATATGAGCATTCTGCAACTTGAGTTTTGAAGGTATCAAGGCAGTATTTAGCTTCAACCGATGAAAACAATAGTATTAATAAGATGTATTTTGAAGTTAGTCTCCTTTAAACCAAGAAACTTAAAATCACCACTATCTAAAGTATGCCATTTGGACTGTCCCCAATCAATTGCTGTCTACTTAATCTCAGAGTCAGAACTTAGTCCCAGATATTTCCTAGAGATTTATTCTCTTACTACTATATACTACCAGCAGTAATATATTCGGCTAGTGGAAAATGCTCCAAATTACTTTGTGAAACTACATGATGATAAAAAGCCAAAATCCCTCAAATTAGGTTAAAATTAAGTTTCAGATTTTTTTAAACTGCATTAGCAAGCATTGCCTTAGAAGTGAAATCTCAGGCATGACAGAATGACAGGTTTTGCTCCAGGCAATCTCAGACTTCTATATTCAGACTAGATAAGGGAAAAAACGATCACAAAGGTGAGACCAGCAGTAACCGGGGGCAAGGTTAGCTACCACTTCTCCAACAGCATCTTCTCGGTCCTGCCAGAGGGAGCTGTGACACCAACGAAGGGCTGCAACTTGAGCTATGTGACAGTGGGTGAACATCCCGGGAGCGTGCTCGGATCGACCCGATGGATTCTGTCACTGCCTGGGAGCAATGACATTCCCCCTGGCAGGTAGCCCTGCTCAAGACTGAGCAGCGGGGGTAGGACACCGAAAAGTGCTGTGTTGGAAATTGGTCTATCAAGCTCTCGGTCTGCAGCCAAAGCTCAGACTGGAACAGAGCACAAAGCCAGGGCGAGTGACTGACACCAACACGCGATAGGCACGACAAAACCCCAGAGAGAGCGAGGGGAGGATGTGAGCGCTGCTCCTCAGCACCCGAGTGAAAGGAGCTGCTGATGCAGCCCGCTTCACAGGGGGAAGTATCCGTGTCACTGAAACTGTCAGCGCTAATTAGAGCCCTGCAGGCATCCTCAGGGATTTCACAGACACCGAGGAATAAACTGCCTCTCACTCCTATGGGCTGCCCCTCAGTCAGAAAACAGACGAGATAAGGGAAAGGGATCGCGTGGGAAGCTTTTCATCTCTCCCGCCTGCGCTGCTCTGTGGCTGAGGGAAATCACTCCGAGCAGCTGCACTGCTGAGAAGTTAATCGTTTTCACAACCACTAGAAGTCACATCACGCCAAACCCTTCCTGAACCTTTCCAAGGCGCAATCAGGTCAACAAACTTATTTCTTCTGATAAGGCTTTCTCCAGAAAATTCATTCTGGGAAATCTTTGGAACACTGTTACAATCACAAGTAACATGAAAATAAAAAAAGCAGCATGGTGAATGTGCAGGCATATCCACCATTCAAAAAGTAAAAATACGTTTAAACTAATCTGTATTTTCATAGGTGAAAAATACTAACCAAGATGACAATTTAAAAGGAAAAGAGAATTTTAAAATGCAGTATGTGTAATTAGTAAATGAAATTAACTCTTTCATTTAACTTGAGTAAGAGCTTGTAAAAAACGACAGTTTAAGTCACAGACGGTCCATTTTAATGGTGCACACTGAACTCCTGAGATATTTTTTAAAAAGAACAGCTACCTAAACACAAAGGCTCCAGTCCTGCAAAACCCCACATGATGCTTTTGAGTCAAACATGCTCAACTTTAATAATGACTCAAAACTCAATGTCTTCAGCTGCATGCCCCAAGTTAGGCACTTACAGGATGAGAGCTGTAGGGAATGTTTTAATAACAAACACCTGTGGGTAAGAAGCGTGCTGTATCTAACACGCTGTGCCTCAACCACTAACTAACAACTAAGAATTTTAACAGTGAAACACTTAAATTCTGCTGAACACCTTATTGCTCCAAGCATTTTCACACAGCTGTACAGTCCACCTTTCCGAAGTTACCCAGTGCCTCTTGTCACCTCCAGTGTTTTAACATTAATAATTTCCGGATTTAAAAGACCAAAAGTACATTTCACAACATAACTGCATATGACAGATGATGCTAAACCACCGTTAGGTGCTGGTTGTCACCTGGAGACAAACCGTCCTGCGACTCCCCGATGGGACAAGACCACCGCTTCGCCTAGGACTTTGTCTAACACCCACCTCGGCGCTCCTGGACGCGGACCACAAGCTCCCAGGCGGCCACCGCCTCCCTGTCCAGGGCCGCTCGCAGCGTCACCTCGCCGCTCTCTNNTGGGCTGCGGCAGCACCTCCAGCTCCAGGGGCTCGCTGAGCAGCGCGGGCCGGCCGCGGTCCCGCGCGTACAGGCGCAGCGGGATGGGAGCGCGCAGGTGGAGCAGGGAGCTCACCAGCACCACGCGCCCGCTGCGCGGCACCACGAAAAAGTGCGCGCTGCGCGGGAGGGCGAAGTAGCGCAGCTCCGCGTTGGCGCCCGCGTCCGCGTCCTCGGCCCGCGCCTGCCACACCTGGGACTTGAGCGCCAGCGTCTCCTCCACGCGGAGCTGCGCGGAGCCGGGGCCCACGAAGCGCGGCGCGTTGTCATTGTCGTCCAGGACGCGCACGGTGAGCGCGGCCAGCTCCGCGGGCGCGGCGCCCTGAGGCGCGCAGCGCTTGCAGCACAGCCCCAGGCGGAGCGAGTAGAGCGCCCGCGCCTCGCGGTCCAGCGGGCGGCGGGTGCGCAGCCAGACGCGGGCCGTGCGCGCGTCCAGCGACACCTGGAAGTGCGAGTGTCCCTCGCCCAGCAGCTGCAGGTGCCAGCGGCGCCCCTGCACCTTGGCGCACCAGGGCTCGGGCCCCAGCCGCGTCAGGGGGATGCTGAGCCCGCGCACCCGCGTGCCCGCCGGGCGGTTCTCCGCGACGTGTCCCTCGAACGAGGGTGTCTTGCGCGGGGCGGCGCGGGCGGCGGCCAGAGCCCAGCACAGCAGCAGGCAGNCCCTGCCCGCCGCTCCCCGCAGTGGGCGGGCGGGGAGGGGCCGGGGCACCCGGGGCCGCTCCCGCCTCCGCCTTGCTTTTCCCCGGTCCGAGCGCACGCAGAACGAGCCGTCCCGTGCGCCTGCTTTGGGATGTCCCCGCTGGGCGAGCTGCCCGAATCATCCCGCTGATGTAACAGTTACCGCTCGCTTTACCTTCTCCAGCCCGCCACCTTCCCCAGCAGCCGAGCTCTTCGTCCTCTGGCCGCGGGCATCAGTGCACAGGTGATGTCCTGCAGTCTGTCACATGTCAGACGGGCTCTCCCAGCACCCCGGTGTCCCCTGAAAACATTTTATTGTTGATTTCCAGACAGCTACCTATTCTAAAATGCCTCAGCTTGTACTT
Source organism: Chaetops frenatus (assembly GCA_013400775.1). Classification (NCBI taxonomy): domain Eukaryota; kingdom Metazoa; phylum Chordata; class Aves; order Passeriformes; family Picathartidae; genus Chaetops; species Chaetops frenatus. The sequence goes on along the minus strand of VZTR01029168.1, from coordinate 195,384 downwards.
GAGCACTGTCACTGACCTAAAGTCACATCTTTGATCACAATTAATCAGCTCCCTAATACCTCCCAATTTATGACAGTAAAAAAATTCTTGATGAAACGTAACTTGACTAAAGAATGTTTCTGGTGATAACCTGAGAGAAATACAATCCAGCATTTATTTGCCTGTTTAGATTTTTGGAGTAAAACTAAAAACCCAATAAAACTAAATTTCACCATGTTATGACTACATAAATCAGGGATGTTGTAGGAAAAGTTACTAGATTATGCAATTCCTCTTCAAAACAGATCAGTGCTTTCAAGAATAAAGTCAAACACAATATAAAATGGGAATTGGCTCTATTTATGTAATACATGAATCAAGATTAAGAATCATTCAGAGATTGAAGAAAAGTAAAATAATAAAAGATACTCCCTATTAGTCACATTACTCAAATTTCATGAGACTGAATTATGTTTACATTTCTTATACAGTGCATTTCCCTTATATGTCCCACCCAAGACTGTGAAAAAGTTCTATTCACAAAACTGTACCTTCCTGTAAGCCTTTTAGAGAATCTGGTTGCCTTTTTGGGAAATTGGCAGTCCAGGATCAAGTAGGAAGCCTATGGGAAAGTCAGAATGAAAAATCCAAGTGCTCTACTATCACCAATGGGGAGTGACCTCCTCCATTTCCTCCTACAAGCAATTAAGGAGATACAAATTATCAGCTTCACAATATATTCTCTTCATTTATGCCTCACATTGAAATGTCTGTATAAAAGCACCCTCCTATATGGGTTGTTGTCTTCAGAGCTTTTGTGGGAGCTCTTTTCTGGTCTAAAATACAAAATTTGTGAGGTCTGTGGATTGTGTACAAAGGGCAATAAAGAATGGAATGGGATGGGAAGAACTCATAATTTTGTCACAAAGATTTACATGGCTTGAAGATAAAAGGATTTTTTCCAAGTGTTTCCTAACTTGTAGGATAGTACAAGGAATCTACAATTAGTATGTGATCAAATTTTGATCAAACCATTTTGTGAGAGCATTTGAGCGAGTTCTGTTATCTACATGCACTAGGATTTCTCTCTGTAAAAACATACTAGGAACAGTACTATAGTTTGCAAGATCTTTCACTTCTGCATTGGAGGTTCAACAGATAAGTAATTTTTAAGATGGTTTTAACAGACTAAAGATGAGCCTCATTCATGATTTCAAATGCAGAATTAAACCTACATTATCCTAATCAGCACGTAGACAGGAAACTGGGAGATTGCATAAGGTGTTTTTAGAAAAAAATAGAGGCTTTACAGCACTGTTTGTTATAAAATTGAAAGGATGTTGTTTTATAGTTCACTGCCCTATGGTAGTCGTTGACAAATACCTGAGACTCTCTAATCCTATTACCAATTCTGCAAATCAGTGGGAATCTAAATTGGTGCCCTGCATATTGTATAGTCAGAATCTTTCTGACTTCAGCCCACCTCCAGAAATCCTGACCATGGTGGCTTTACAGCACCAGCTCCTCAGGTCTTCTACTTCACAGGTTAGTTGAGATCTAGAAAACAATAAACTTTACACATCATTTGCTTCCTTTTCCTGGCTGTTGAATAGCACTCTCTGAGGTTCCATCAGGGTTCTCTGAATGTTTCAGACCATTCTCCCATTTACAAAAACTCCTTTTACTTCTGTTACCTCTAAATTTGTGTTTGTCAAGATGGACCAGTTCTTGCATTAAAGCAAGATTTTTTTGGTCCTGCCTTGAATTACCTGTGTGCATCTTTTATTACAGTAACTTCAAGTTTCCCTCTTTTCTCTCTGTAAAATCCAGGATTTACAACCCTCAGGTTACCTGAGAATAAATCACCTGCCCAGGCTCACAGGCTGCACAGATCCTTGCAAGCTTGGAGTGCAGGTGAGCATCAATTCCAGAGATCTCACACAGACCTCTCCTGGTCACACACAGCATCAGGCTAAACCAACCTGCTGTGTGACCAGGTGATGGCAAGGCCAAGACAAAAATCATAATCTCTGCCAGTATTATGAATTCATGTTTGGAAATTACTGAATTGTAACATTCTGTAACTTACTGGTTTATATTTAAAATTAATTTTTTTACAGAAACATCATGACTAGCATTTGATGTAGAATATGCAGTTTACAAATTAGAATTCCTCTGAAATATGAACAGGAAACATTCTGAGGAAAATCTTGCCTTAACCTTATGGGACTGCAGTGTCAATATTGAGGCAGGAGAGAAGAACAAGACATTCTTCCTGGTTTACATGTACCTTGTAGCTGAAGAGCAGGATGGCTTAGGGAAAAGTGGGACAATCAACTTTGCTTTTGATCAAAAGGAAAATATGCCTGAAGCAGTGAGTGCTCTTGACTGCCACATACTCAATATCTGGATTTCCAGGAGGAGAAAGGGAAGTCCCCTAGGATCTTTTTCTATAAATAACTGTAAATATATAACCAGAACAGAATTAATTGACCCCTCTGGAGCAAGATATTGTATATGTCACCAGGTGCACCTGACATTCCTTTCAAGCACAAGTTTAAACCTTCAGGAAGGGCTCTGCTCTGCTGCATATCCAGACAAAGGAAGCTTTTCTACACTCTTCACTCCCCACTGAGGGTTCCACAAGTGTCTTGGCAAGCAGCTCTGCAGGATCCAGCCCAGGGTGACACAACAGTCCCCGTGCAATTTGAGATGGTTTGTACATTGTCACTTTTTATAACAACACTTGTAGCTCCATTTTCTCAAATGCAAGTACAAGTGATAATCCTTTCCTGTATAATTTTGCAAATTAAACCTAAATTATTCAGAAGTACAGCTGCTGTTGTCTAATCCTTGCTAGTTCTTTATGCAGCTTTCTCTCTATGTCACAAATTTTTCTTGGAATCCAGCGCTGAAATGGGTGCAAGAAACACCTTCTGTCATGCTAAAAGCAGAATTCTTCCTCCAAAAGGGAAAAGCTAGTGACATTTTCAGTATCTTTCAGTATTTTATAACAATTACTTTCCAGTTTATTTCAACCAGCTGGAAGACTCTTTCTGCTGTTAAGCATGGTGTGCTATATACAAGTCCAAGAAGGTAAGAGCAAATGTTTTAATTACCATAATGTACCTAAGTGGACACACCTATGCAGCCAGAAACACCTCCTACATGACTTATAATCAAATTAAATCAGCTATACAGCCATATGAAAAAGGGAAAGCTGAGGTGTGTTGAAATCAGACAACACAGTCATGATCAATTGTCACTGAATCACACTCTGAAGGTATACTCTGTTTTCCCTGGCTGGTGCCTTACTGATTACTAATAAAAATACATTATTAATAATGTCACTAAACAGTTTGGAAACCTTTACAGAAGAGCTTTTCTTAAACTCCTAGGTTTTCACATTATAAAGTTTTTTTGACTTGTGACTGACACTTAAAAGGTAATTTAACTTTTTTTTAAAATAATGATTTTTTGCATGACTTTATCCTACTCTCTAAACACTCATTTTCCTCAAAACTATGTTCCATCCCCATAACTGCCTTAATAAAATGTCTGTGAGAGGCAGACTGCTGTTTTCACATTCAATACATAAAACACAACAAACCTATATGCCCAACACTAAACCTTAGTAAACCTTGTTCCATTTTTTTCCCAATTATTTGTGTACATGGAGTAAACAGAAAGACCCCATTCATTCTTGCTTGTCTTTCCTGTTCACAAGCACAATTCTCCATAACTTCAATATCTTTTGTTTTGGTCATCACATTTCTGCGTGTGTGAAACTCAAACTATTTTTACCTCAGCAGAACTAATCAGAAGAACAAATTACATTGCCAGAATGTGCACATTTGGCAAAGAAAATGTATCTGATTCCATTCCACCTAGCTTCCAGCAGAATCCAGGCAGGCTTCTGGTGAGCTGCTCAGCATCTGGCCTGAGATTTCTGCAGAGAAAGCTGTTCTTGCAGATTTCCCAATTCTGGGAATGCCATCACTGGACTGCAGCCCTGTGGCTTGGGATGTAAAGGCTTCCCGGGTCTGGAGCAGACAACTGCTCCAAAATCAGGGAGCCCACATCTGCCAAGGTCAGTAGCTGTCAAAGCCACAGATGGTCTGACCCAGATCCAGTGTCCAGTGCAACACTCCTCCATAGAGACTTCCTGGGTTTGAGAGGGCTTTGCTCCTAGGTAGAAGGAAGCAAACTTTGAAGTATCACATGTCAGCACATTTAACAAAAAGATATTTACAAGAAGTTTCTGAAAACAGCCCCTTGAAATAACATTTGTTTAAATAACTCCAAGCAGTGTGACAGTACAAGGAACTGGTGTCTGTGTTCATTTGAGGTGTCCTATATTGTACATCACAATTAGCAAGGGTGTCAGTCAGAACAGTAATTATGAGAAATATTCTGGTTTAATCAGTAGCAATAATAATATACTACCAACAAGGGCAGAAACCACCTTTAAAGTAATTATCTCATCTTCATCTTTGAAAATTAAAGAAGCTCAACAGTGATATAAACCTAAACTAGTATTCTGATTTATCTAACTTACCTTTTGTGCTCTTACATGTTAAAAATGCTCAAACATATTAATGCTGGAAATTTGGAAACCAAGGCTTATGGCTGCTGTACAGGGGATACAGAGAAAATATTCTTGTTTGTACAGCCCAAGGAATCAGTGAGGAATGATGCCTCTGTGAAGGGTTCATCTTTCATGTGATGTGAAAGTGTGGTGAGACAAGCTGAAGGCAGTCACTCTACCTCTTGTTTAACTCTGTTGGAAATAACTGCAGGTAAACCACTGCTCAGGCAGATCCCCTGCTTTCCTCATAACTCTGTTACAATATTCACTTCTGTCCTGCCCCACTCCCCTCTCCTAGAATGGCTCATAGGGGTGTGGAACAGCCAAAGCTCTGCTTTGGGGTCAGCTCAGGCCTTCTCAGCACACCTTGACCTAAGCAGGGGCAAATGACAAAAGTAAAACATGAGCAAGCAGTACTTTTTACCCCAGTCTCACCTTTTCTCTGTCAGTTCTAGCCCTCTGATCACCCTCCTCTAGCCTTCCGTGAAATCTGTCCTCCATTTATTCCTCTGTCTCTCTTTTCATCTCGGTGAAACAGCAGCCAAAAGGGGAAACAGACAGTGAGGTAAAGTGAGTAACTTCAATATTTTTAATATGCATCTTTTATTCCACGTGCTCTTAAATAAAAAAATTAGAACCAATACTGATCCATACCATCTAAAATAGACATTTTTCCATAGGCCACACAAAATGTAATAGTTGGAATGCAATTAATACTTAACAATGGGGGGAAAAAATCATGTTCATCTCACACTTGTGTCATTTCCAAAAATAAGTCAAAAACCAGCACTACTTCATTTCTGTTACTGAAGGAAGAACATACTACCAGGAGAGAACTGCTGGCTTAATGCATCTCTTTTTTACACAGTAATATCTTTTGATAGAGCCATGCTTCAGATTTATGAAGTTCAAAGAATATGGAAGTGTTTATTTCAGGTTGTTTTGATTTTTTTGAAAGGAAAAAGTAATTCTGGTAGACAGCAAGGGTAAACTTTCACATCTAAATACAGCAACAGTTATAAAATTCTTAAATGAACATTTTCATAAAGGTGAGAATATCTAATTTTACTAAATAAAACGATACTACTGGCAACAGCTTTCCTCTTAACTTAGAGAGATACTACTATAAATCATAGTTCAGATATTTTTTTGGGAGCTGGGGAATGTGTTTCAGAACAAGCAATGTTCAGCTGCAAGGAGAGCTAAGGAAGAAGGATAAAGCTGGCCTTCTCTTACAGGCAGTGCTTAACCTGCCCAGCTGAATGCAATGGTTCTAAACTGTCAATACAATTGTCCCACTCAAGTTAATTCCTACTTTGAACCTGAAATATGGGAAAAAAGTCCTTAAGAATGGACATTAAAACAATACAGTCAACATTCCTTATTAATCAAACCAACAAATAAGTGACTAAGTGCTTAATTGTATAGAAATTTAACAATACAGTAAATATTATCAGAGGAAAATATCACAATTCCAAAGGAAAAACAGGAACTGGTTTAAGCCACAGTCCACCCTCACTTCATGTATGTGCTGATAATGCAGAGTTCCTGTTTTATTGGCTCTGCTGTGCTGCAGCTCATTACACACAGCTGCTTCCCATGGGCACAATTACAATACCCAGAAGGAGCATGAACAACCTGAAGTATAAGATTTTAGCCAAAAAACTCAAAGGCTTTCATGCTCTACTTCTTGATAAAGCAAAAGAAAAAACATTTAACACAGATGTTTTTTAAAAAATAAGGTGTAAGAGCATACATATAGTCATAAAAATCCCATTAATAGCTTCAGCCAGATTAAAGTAACTATTGACACCTGTGTAGCAGAGCAAATCCTAAAATAGGAAATATGCATATATATTTATATTTAAATGAATAATATATATATTTATATAATATTTTTATATATATTCATTTATATATATAGTCATTTAAATGGGCTATATAAGTTACACATGAACCCAAGTACTTTGCAGGTGTTGGACATAAGCCCCAGTTCAGTTCCTACTGAAATCTGTAAGATACTATCACAGCTTCTGTATCCCACTGAAAAAAAAAATATATATATAGTATAAGGAAATACCTGAGTGTGCTCCTCACATCTGATGGCACTTTATGGATTATATTCCTGCAAAACATTTGTTGTTTATTCTTTGAAATGAAATGTAATTAAAAAGTCTGTCAACAAAACTGTAAAGTATAATATTTTTCCTCTTCTCACTCCTGTCTTTTACAATCTGAGATCTCCTCACACATGGACATCATTTCATTTCCAAATCTATGCTAGTGTATTTGGCTATTGTTGTCCACACAAGTCTTTGTGGAACCACAACCCATCATGTTCCTCATTACATATTTATATATTTATTACTGGTCACTGCTGGGGCACCCCTTCAGAGTGTTGCATTGCAAATAATCCTTGTCTGCATTGGTGTGTTTGTTTATGGGACAACGGAAATTAAAGGGAAAATTTTCTATGGCTTCAGTAACCTTTGGAACAGGTGCAACATTACTAATTAGATGCTTAAAATTCACTGTTAATTATTGAAAATTGTAGTTTCCACTCTTGCTGTAAATTTTTCTGAATTTCTTTCACACCAAACATTGAATTCAGTTTTCTTTTTATTTTTTTTTAATATTACTTTTCTTAATGTATCTTACTTCAGCTTCAGTAAGGCGGAAAAATCTTGCAATGCTTATTTTGAAGGCATTGCAATGTTTGCCAATTTTCTATAGCAATGTTTCTGTGGTTTATTTTTATTAAAATTTTAATTTAGGCCAGAGATGACTAAGCAAGGATTTCATCAAGCAAGGATTTCATCAAGTGGAGATTTTCAGTGTATCTTCCAAGCAGAAGTACTAAACACAGAGTTTGCAGAGTGTTGTCACAACCATCAGTATTTTGCTTCATTTACAATTGCTTGAGGAAGGAGATGTTTTGTTCAGGAGTTTTTTCATGCACTCTGTTATGACTCTAATATGGTGCCATTTCAGGGATGATTGCAAGGTCAATGTGAGCATTACTTAAAGAAAGACACCATTTACAGTGATTCACCATAAAAAAATCAGCAGCTTTTCTTGAGCCCTCTAGTGTTTGAAATTGAGTCTCAAAGGGCTTGTGAAGGATCCTGTTTCTTGAAAGTGATCTCCTGGAGATTTTTACATATGTCAAGTAATCCTGATAACTCTGCTGAATTCCCAATGTGGACATAGTGCATCATTAATTGCAAATCAACTCATACTGAGCACTTTTGACAGCTGACATTTCTTTAGAATACAGTGTATAAGATTAAAAATTAGAAAAAACATATTTTTGAAGTATCTCATTTATGTTGACCATCCTTCATCAATAGAAATGGCACACAGAATTCTGTGGATATATCAAATGTGTCTAGAACATTTAGGAATCCACTATTTCTGCATCACAACTAAAGGTTCTGAACACTATAAACAATTGATTCTGAGAAACCTTGGTCCGTGCTTTCATGCTTTCACATTGAGAGCTGCCCAGTTTGCAAAGGAAAAGATCTATACCTGGGAGCAGCTGATGAGCCGAAAATTACACGCAACTTGAAGCATTGTTGCCTCCAGATTTCTTTAATGAACCAAAGTCTCCCTTTTTGCTTTCTGAGCCTCGAGTAGTTATTGACAATAACGACGACGCCTTCTCAAAACACAAAAACTCATCAACTGCCAGCTCCCTGCTAATAAACTGATCCAAAACAACTTATTAAGACATAACCTTTAAGTGTGTGAGCAAACAATATGCAGTGAAACCCGCAACACAAATATCTATAAAGCGAGATGAAGTATTAGGATTACTGCAGCTTTCTCTCAGCGAAGCCAAGCATATGGTGGTATAATGGAGCATGAATTTACAGCAGCAGAGATGTACGATATAGATTAAAGCTTCATCTGGGAGAACATACTGCGCGGCAAAACAAAAACAAAAACAAAAAATAACCAAACCAACAAACCAACAATTTTTTGTTTTGTTTTCTGGCTTAACGATGAGCACCGAGATTTCTTGTATAGAACGAGGGCTCCCTCTGCTGCCCATGGCGAAGGACAAATCAAATCTTGCCTTCTGAGCCGCTAAAAAGTCCTCCCGAAATAGCCGTGATTTTCAATCCGCCTGACCGTGCTTCTCAGAATACGAGAATGATCCATCTGGAGGGTGAAACATGGAAATATCCAAAGAAAATTAATTCCACTCCACTAATTTTGTCTGCATTCACTTCAAGAGTTGTTAAAGGAACAAGCACTTGACACATTTGGTTACTGTTTAAAACGAGACAGGCAATATTTGGTAATACATCTTTCTCAGCCCTCCTTTAAGGGAGCTGTGCCTTATTCATCCTGGTAGAACAGCTTTTGGTGTTGTTCCTTTGGTTAAATTAAAACTAAAAGCCCGAGTGGAAAACCTACAGCCTTTAAAGTCTGACTGCCCAACAGTAAAGGGTGAAATTTGAGATGTCGAAGTTACTTTTTTGACGTGACTGAAGCTATTAAATGAGTGTGCCGTTAATACTTGCATTGTTATTATAACGCTACGAGAGTGACTTTGTACCCAGTCTGATGGAGGCCAGCGCCTTTGTCAGCTTTTCCGGGGAGTTTGGGTTGTTTTGTTTTTGTTTGTTTGATTGATTCCAAAGACAGGGCTGAGGCTGAGGCAGGATATCTTTTAGTCCCAGCTGATGACTGTGGAAGAAGTTGGGAGCAGGGGGGGCTCAGCACAGGGAGGATAATTTTGGGGAGCCCCAGCCGAGCAGAGCTCGGGGCAGCGCCACTCCCTGCTACTCCCCTGGGACGCTCGACCAAATCGTGTCCCCTCTGCTGCTTCTTAGAGCAAATAGCAGGGCCCGTGGCAGACACGGAGCCCGGGCCGCCAGCCCACGGTGACATTTGCAGCCGTCAGTGGCACGAAGGGACACGGCGGAGCCTCGGTGTCCCACCAGCTGAGCCGACCGTGCCCGTCCCGCCGTGCCCTCCCTCACACCGGGCGCACCCCGGGCTGGCCCCGGCCCGCTCCCGCTCCCGCTCCCGCTCCTCAGGCCCGCAGCTCCCGAAACAGGGGCAGCTCAGGAAGCCCAGGAGCTGCTGGAGAGGGTCCGGCAGAGAGCACAGAGATGACGAGGGGCTGCGAGACCTGGGCCTGGCGCAGAGCGAGGGGGATCTCATCAATCCACACCAGTGTCTCCGTGAGGGTGGTGCCAGGCTCTGCTCGGTGGTGCCCAGGGGGAGAGGCAAGAGCCGCAAACTAAAACACAGATTCCACCTCAATATGAGGAAGAATTTCTTCACACTGAGGGTGGCAGAGCTGCCCAGGGAGGTGCGGGCCGTCCCTCTCCGGGCACATCCCAAACCCACCCGGACGCGCCCGCTGCTCCCCTGACCCTGCCCTGCTCAGGGTGCGCGGGCATCGGCGGTGCATTGGCCTCGCCTGGCGCGGCAGTGGCGGGGCGGGGGCAGCGCTCGGCGGTGGATTGGCAGCGCCTGGCGCGGCGGCCTCAGCCATGGCGGACGAGGAGCTGGAGGCGCTGCGGCAGCGGAGGCTGGGCGAGATCAGG
>VZTR01029168.1:153675-184897 GCA_013400775.1 Chaetops frenatus | reverse complement strand
ACGGGGTGAGGAGAACGGGGAAATCAGGGCCGAGCACGGGGTGAGGGGAACGGGGGGATCAGGGCCGAGCACGGGGTGAGGGGAGCGGGGGGATCAGGGCCGAGCACGGCGTGAGGCAGCGTCCGCCCGAACCGCTCTCCGCCGCCCCTGTCAGATGAGAGGCGTCTGCGTGGCCCAGGCCGGGGGGAGCGGGAAGAGGCCCGGCCGTGCCCGGAGTTTTGCCTGGAAACGGCACCAAGCGCAGCCCCGGCCCCCGCCGCCGCCTCCCGCCTCTGCTGCCCGGGGAGGTTCGGCACACCAGCGTTCCCACCCCCGACCATTCACTATTCCGTGGATTCCCTTCCTAGCCTTTCCAGCCGTCTCAGTTTGCACAGCTGAATCACAGAATCACAGAATTGTGTTAGGGTTGGAAGGAACCTTTGGAAGTCACCCAGTCCAACCCCTCACCAGGGCAGGGTCGCCTGGAGCAGGTGACACAGGAACGTGCCCAGGTGGGTTTGGAATGTCTCCAGAGACCCTGGGCAGCTGCTCCAGTGCTCTGCCACCCTGCATGGAAGGTTCTTCCTCGTGTCGAGGTGAAATTTGTATTTTAGTTTATGGCCATTGCTCCTCGTCCTGTTGCTGGGCACCACTGAAAAGAGTTGCACAGCATCCTTTGACACCCCTTGGAGATGTTTATATGGATTTATATGAAGTATCAATTTTGTTGTTCCTGTGAAGGATCTTCCCTACCTCCAACCAGCCCCATTTCCTGTCTGTATGAGTTTCTGTCCTGCTTTCACACTTTTAAATGTTAGCTGTGAAATCTGAGGTGTTGATTCCATATAAAGTTTAGGTTATTTTGTTACTTTTTTCTGAATAGTCAGCAGTAACGGTGACTTGGAAGTTTTCTCCCTTTTGTTTTTCATATGTAGTAGTGTTTAATGCAGGAACTACCTCTTGTAGAACCCCAGTCATGAACTTCTCATTGGTTTCAGGAGTTAGACTTGATGATCCTTGTGGGTTCCTTCCAGCTCAGAACATTCCATGATTCTGTGATTTCAGCTGCCATGCTGAGAATGTGTTACACTTCATTTGACTTATCCTTAACTTACTCTAATGGATTCATAATGCTTTTGTCAGTTTGCTGGGCTTTGGGGAAGCTTATTATCCCAGACCTAAAGGGAAAGCCTCCTGCTGCCCAAAGCTACAGGAATCTGAGGATAGACCAGGAGCAGCACTCACCCCACTGTGAGTGGACATGGCTGTGCTGTGAGGAAAGCAGAGGGTGGCACATTTATTTGCTAGGGCAGCAGATTCCCCTTTCCAGGATCTCACCCGTGGTCAGCCGGGTTTAGCAGGCAGGTTTATCTTCCATCAACACTGCTGCAATGTTTTAACTTTCTGTCCTGTGTGGAATGATTCTGGATTGTGATATTTGCTCTGATCTCCTTCAGGATCCTTCGGCTGATCCGTCCCAACAGGAAGCAAAACAGAGGTACAAATGAGACTGTTGAATTTTTTTTTAATTTCTTTGGAATGCTGCCCCACATTCGTTTTATTTCTGGGAGAACCACCAACAAAGGAATTGAAATGTCAAAAGATTTGATGCAGGTGTGGCTCCCATGCCATGCCCATAGTGCTTGAACCCTGCTGGGCTGGGAGGGCAGGATGAGAAAGCAGCAGCAGCTCATTTCGCCTTGGGAGCTGTCTGTGTTCAGTAACCTCTTGAGTTGCAGTGATACAGTAGGGTGGTCTGGGGAAGCACCACCCCTCCCACTCTGCCTCTGCAAGGCAGAATCCTTGGCTCTTCAGGGTCAGTAGGAGTTTATGACCCAAGTCTCAAAGGCTGGCAGAACTCCCAAACTGGTGCTTTTTGTCAGTGGTGAGTTTGGGTTTGGGTTGTGTTTGGCTGTTACTGCAGTGGGAAGAGCCTTTCTCAGTTGATTTGATTTTTCTGGGATATCTGTTGCAGTTAAAAACTGCATAAATAAATTATTTGTGTTGAAGCTCAGTGTGGGAACAGTGCTCAGTATTTATGCTGAGGGGAAAATTGTAAACAAGTGTCTGAAGAGCTGACTTTGCACAGTCCAAGTTTGTCTTGACTAAAGTGCATAAAGGAAAGCTCTAGTTTTGCAGATACTTATTATCAAATATTGTAAATACATGGAGACTTGGTGAAAAATTCTAAATGCATAAATGAGATTTGGTTTGGTTGTGGAATTGCATGGATAATTGCTTGTGCCTGTTCTACCATGCACTGCCTTGGGGTGAATCCCACATGGATAAGTGCAGAATCTAAAGGGTAGCACAGCTTTTGTCTCTTAAAATGCCACCCTGAGCAGTGAGAAGGTGTAAGTATGAAACTCCACCTTGGTTTCTTGGAAGATGTTGCCAGCTGTGTAACTTCAGCCTACATAGAGCTGAAGTTACAGCATTTCTAGAACAGGAAATGCTGTAAAAGGTATCACGTAAATGTAAGGTTTGAAGTGACCTCAAGAAGCCACTTCCATGAATTAAAAGTCCTCTGTAGTTCGCTGTTTTGTGCATGTTACTTCAGGTGTTTGAAATCCTGCTTTTAACATGTAGTTCACTTTTCCTTACAGGGAAGCAGAGATAAGAAACACTATTTTAGCTCAAGTTCTTGATCAAGCAGCTCGTGCAAGATGTGAGTATCCAAGTAACTAATAAAAAGTATTAATCTAAGGGACTCTTCAAAAGTGTGTGTTGTACAGAGGCCAGACTAGAAAAATACTGTTGTTGCTGAGAAGATGAAACTTGCAGCTTTTCAGTTGGCAATAGCAGTGATTAGAAGGGAGAGGCTAATCGGTATTTGAATTATGTTCATGTTTTGGGGTTTTTTTAAATTAGTAGAAGGAATTACACTGAGAGTCGAAGTTGTTTAATCAGGAGCAAGTATTTAAAAGTAAGAAATATAACTGTCTTGTACCTGGCATAAATGAAAATGCCTTTTTCAGTTTATCTCATGACCGTGGCATGAAGAAGATTGTTTCACAGGGACATTTCTCACTTTTTAGTTACTAGTGAAGGTATTGGAGAATGTTTTAAACCCAAGTGAACAGAGCCTGTTTTTGTTGCAGTAAGCAATTTAGCACTTGTGAAACCAGACAAAGCAAAAGCAGTAGAGAATTATCTTATACAGATGGCAAGATTTGGACAGCTAGCTGGGAAGGTGAGTATATTTCCTAATTCTTTCTCACATATATTTATTTTTAAACCAGATTCGCTCTAATAAAAGATGTTTATAATAGATGTAAATTAAATTAACTGTAAATTGCTTCTAGAAACTATTATATAATTCCATCAAAAACCTGCAGTAAGAACAGAAATTGTGATTCAGTTGTTTGATACTAAGCATCTCCCAAAGTGTGTTTATCCACATTTTGTTTGACTGTCCTAGGTATCAGAACAAGGTTTGATAGAAATACTTGAAAAAGTAAGTCAGCAAACAGAAAAGAAAACAACAGTGAAGGTGAGTTTTCTTTCCTAAATGTAATGTTATATAAAGTAGAGCAGCAGAACTGCATGTATGGGACCAGTCCAGGGTGGAACTGTGCATTTGCACCTCTTCCCCTGCCCTGGGTGAGTGCTGGGGTTCCATCAGAGCAGTGCTGTGGACAGGAGCATTTGCAGCTCCTGGGGCCAGTGTGGTGTGTGCCAGCCTGGCCCAGCTCTGTCCTTTGTCCTGTCCCACTGGGGCACACGGAGGTGGCAGCTGAGGGGTGGGGTGAGTGTTCTGCCCAGGCAGTGCCTTCATTGCCACGTGCATGGAGTGGGGAAAGGCTTGTGCCAGCCTGGCTTTACCATCACCTTTCAATTTTCACTTTGTCTGTTTGCTTTTAGTTCAACAGAAGGAAAGTATTGGATTCTGATGAAGAGGATGATGATTAATACTACTGTAAGGCTGCCAAACAATAGCCTGGGAAAATGCTGTTAGCAGGCAGAATGCAAGATCTGAAAATGTTTACGCTTCTTGACTTTTTTTTTATTATTATAAAAGGCCAACAAATAAACTTGTAAAATAAATCTGAGAAGGGGGATTTTATAACTTAAATTTTTGTAGTGTAAGAGGCCTGAGCAGTGTGGGGTTCCCTGTGGCTTTGTTAGCATGAATGTTTTGCTGCCCCTTCCTCACTGTAAGCTCTGCTTTCAGCCACTGTACACACTTGCTGTTATTGGAGATACCAAACACAGGAGGAGCCAGGTGAGAAGCAGGGAACAGCCACTCAGAATTTAAAGTCTGTCCAGGCTCTGTCACAGAAGTGTTTAGAAAGGAGATTCCCTGAGCCCCTGAAGGATACCTGTCCAGGTAGTCACTGGCTCTCAAGTCCTTACTGGAAATTTAAAATTTAAGGTATCCAAATAGTGTTTGGATCAGGGGATTCCTATCAGGCAGTCTGTGTAAAGAAATGTTAGCAGCAAACAGCTGAACTGTTCCATGTGAGCGCCTGAGCTCTCTCAAACAAAGCAAGTTAACTGTCATACACAGCACTCACTGTTCAGACACTTGGTATCGTGTATTCTTTCAACTACCTCCACTTTTATCAAATGGCTGGAGTGTTTCTTACCTGGAAAAAAATAAAAGGCCATTTTCCTAAACTTTGCAATTCCTGCATGCATAAAGTAAAACTGAAGTTGTGCTGTACCTTTATTCAATAATATGGTTATGGAAATCAGTAGGACAAATACTGTAATGTGCTGATAAACTCTCCCAGCACAACCCCCCTGTCTGACATAATGTAACAGGATCATGTACACTTCTAACTGCAGTGTTTTTTGGAACAGAATAAACTTGTTTCAAGTGAGCAATAGTGGGTGTGGTTTTCATCATGTCTGAATGTGGTTAAAAAATACGAAACAGTTGTTATTTTTGTTCCATTTGGTCTAGACTGGGCATTTTGCTTCTCTGTGTTTGTAATTAGGATGCCTTAGCTTTAGTGATACCCTGAGTCTGCCATATTTCTTCAGACTAATCACCCTTTTTGAGTTTGAAGTCAACGTGTGGTGAATTGATTTTTCTCATCCAAGTAGTCGAGAAATCTGAAGAATCGTTTAGTTCAATGCATGCTACAATTAAAACACAAGCAAAATTCTCACTCTGCTCTGGAAATCAGATCTATAATAGTCTACTTGATCTTAAATATCAGGGTTATTCTTGCTACAGGTAGAGACCAGTGACTTACTCTGGGTCATCTTTATAATGTCACAAGAAGGAAAAACCCGTTTTATCCGTTTCCTTTTGTGTCTTTTCACTTGTAATAGCTGAACACCCTTTTTTTTTTTAATATGAATGTAGAACTAGAAAAGGAGGTTATGTGAAAATGCTCAGTTTCACTAACAATTCTGTTTTGCACATCTCTGTGCAGAAATCTAAAACCACACAACCTAATAAAGTAATTTGTAAATGTAGGAGGAAGGAAGGTCCAAGAGTAAACACAATGTAAAGTCTTCAAATGCCTGCAAAACCAAGCAAGGAAATCTGTGTAACACTCAGTGCTTAGACAAAAGCACTCAAAGAAAACAGCATTTTCAAGAGTTCTTTTACTAGTTTTTTCTTTCCATCATTTGGCACAAATCCAAGGCACATCAGAAAATCAGATGAACTCATAAATTATTAGAAAAATAAACACATTACCCTCAAATCCAAATGTCATTTGACATTTTACCTCTTAGATTAAAAAGTTACCTGAAAAACCCACCATTCTATCTTCCAGCTTTGTATTTTGCCAGGGAGTTTACTAATACCACAGTTAAAAGAAAGAGAATTATCTGTACAAATAGTTCATGAAATAAAATGCAAGCTGGATGTGATGAGCCAAGAATAAAAAAATACTGCACTGCAAAACCTGGTTTGTGCTATTTACACCTTCTCCTCCCATAACCAAACAGTAGAAAATAAAACTTCAAATCTAAGCAGCCACTTTGTAGTTCCCTGTGAACTTTCAATTCTTCAGTGATCACCCCTGGGAATGGGGCAGGATTTGGCCTATTCCAGCCAGTGCTCACTGATGTGAGAATTACCCTTCATAATGGGAATTCCACCTTTTGAAGAGCAGTCCAGAGCAGGCTCTGAAGCAGTTTTGTTTGTGGATGTTGCTCAGGTTCAGAATCATGAATACTTGTGTATTTTTGCATTACTTGCTTTACAGGAGGGGAAAAACAGCTTAACTTTGTGTGCCCTTGCACCTTGTGCTTGCTTCCGCTTTTTTATTGGGCTGTGAACAGCAAGTCCAAAGTTTAGCTTTGTCAAGGGCTCTCTACTTTTTTCCCATTATCTTGGCTCCTCTGTAAGAACTCGATCTTGCAGCTCCAGTACAGGGGAGCATTGCTGAGAGATTAGCAAGGATTACATCCCTTCACATTAATAATGCAGATGTTATGGACTATTGCTTGCCCAGCTACTGAAATACACAGAAATATATACTATAATGGTTTGTAACATTACAATAAAAATAGAGACATTTCAGTTACCTCTGGCAATAAATACCTTGTTATCCAATATATCTTTTTATATATATAAATATATTTATATTTAATTCTGAATGTAGTGATAAAAACTGAAAATGCAAAAATTATTCAAAGATTTCTAAAACAAAGTGGGTGGCTGAAAAATACATTACAGGGTTTCATTTGGTTTACTGTTACATAGAACTTTTTAGTAAGTGCTGTATAGAATAGGAAAGTAATTTTGCTGTCTTCATCTCGTTACGTCCCAATTTGTGAGATCAGTAATGGTCTGGCTGTGTGGTCACCTCCAACATGAACAGAGGAGTCAGTCCCAGGGTTCCAGAACAGTCCAGCTGTGCTGCAGAGCCAGCCTGTGCCTGCTCTGAACTGGGGGGTGTCAATGGCACACACATCTGACACACAGTGAAGGGCTCCTGCAGCTCACACCAGCAACTGCCGCAGCTTCGGGCTCCACATCCCCGCTGCCCGTCAGTGATCTGAGCCCGAGTCATCCCAGTCCTGCGGCTGTGGAGCCCCTGGGTCTGCAGGGCTGCACGAGCCCCTGGCACTGCCCTCCTCTGCCGGCAGTGCCACACTCACCGTGTGCCTGCGCTGCAGTAACTTACTCCTCTCAGGGGCTCTCGTGTCTTCATCTTCCACAAACTCTGCACCGCTGCACCCTGTGTCAGTCCCCTCAATTGTGCTCTGCTCCAGCATTCCAACAGATTTTAATTTGCTTTTATCAAAGCTTTTAATTGCCATCTGTGCGGAGAGAGAAATGGTACATTAAAAGCATTATTTACTTCCTTCATTAAGAAGGAAAATTAATATGGTGTTTTTTGAACATTATTATCACATTAATTTCATTACACTGAGAACACAGCTAAGATTTAAAATAGCACACTTTGTAAGAGAGTAATTATATTTAGACTACATATGAGAAAACAAGAGGCCAATCTGCCCCAAGCTGCACACACATCAGTACCAGACTGAAAACACTGCAGACATTCAAAACCTTATTGTCACCTCACTATCCCAACATCATCCCACCTCTTCTAAACACCTCTTTTAATGCAAGTCTCAATGCACTTGAAATTAACAGCCACTTCTTTTACTATTAAGAAAAGTGGAAGTAGTAACAGACAGAGTGGCCCAGGCACTGCTGAAGGCAAAGGCAGCTTTCCCTGCTTCCAGAGGTCACCTGTCAGGGAAGAGACCCCCTCCCCACGCCCTTAGTGCCTTTTTTTGATCATTCCAACTATTTGTATCTTCCATTTCCACACCTGCTCCTGGTTTTTCCTGTACAGAGTGGGTGGCTATCCTTGGTTACTGGTCACTCTGCAAATGTCAAAATAACCAGGAGAATCATAAAGAGAATGCAAGCATGCTAATGACAGATCTTCTAAGACAAGAACTAAAGGAGGAAGTAGCTTTTTTACTGAAATAATGACAACAATCTTGAAACAGCTGCAGACAAAGATTGTGCATGTTTAAATCCACTAACAATTCAGAGCTGTATGGACTCATGAATTTGTTCAGCCACAGCTGTATGAACTCACAACCACAGCACAGGGTTGGAGTGCTCTGTGTCAGGGTCCCATATTAGTTTTCTGACACGTGTGTACTAACACAACATAGTGCCTTCAGTTATCCACAGTGAGAAAATCTAAATCCCGAGGTAAGTAGTGAAATATTATAATTTAGAAAGAATTAATAAAATATTACATCTTATAGCTGCTTTATAACATTAATTTAGTATTCTCAAGGCTTTTGGCAAATATTCAGTCTTCTAAGGGCTGCAGGAAAAGGAAGAGTATCCCATTTTCCACATGGACATGAGCAGCAGAGTCAGCATATCTAAGGCTGTGTCAGTCTAACAATGGGCAGCTAGCTGCTGGACTAACCTGGTAACAACTGTTTTGTTTCACACAGGTCCATTTTTCTCCTGATTTAGTGCTCTGAAATGGCTCAGTAGAAGATGCACTGAAGTCAAAGCAGTGTAAAGGAGGTAGAAGGAGCACAATCTCTGGGGGAAGGCAGTGTTCAGCAGTTGCTGTGAGGTGTCACTGCATCCCAAGCAGAGGTGAATCTATCACTTACATTTGTGTCACAGCTGACAATGCTCTTTACTGTCACCCTTGCCAAGTCTCCTCTTACAAGCAGACTTAAAGCAACCCTAATTTCTGTCTACTGAAAAATGTCTCTCTTGCCAAAGCAAGCTACAGCTCCAAGGAGCTGCAGAGTTTTCCAGTTCTAGGGTTTGCTGGGCAGGACACACAAAACAAGACAGGGATGAAGGCTGCAGTAAGAGGCTTAAGAGGTTTAAAAGTCAGAATAAAGTGTTTGAAAGGTACCATAGAAGCACCACTGAAGTTTGAACAATGATGAAATGAGCAATTTGGCAAACAGGTTAGAACTTTTGTGATTCAACAACCACCACTAGTAAACTTTCCTCTTACATGTACCCAGAGTAATACCAGACAAACAAACTTATTTGCTGTAATATAAGAACAATCTGAGGAAGTATTTCCACTTACCTGGTGCAGTAAGTGGTAGTCTAAATTAGGGACACTTTTATCTCTTGTTATTGTTCTCCGTAAGTGTTTATCTCTGAAGAAGATTTTAAAGAAATCAAAAAAATTAAACATCTTTACGTAAGCCTTTCATAAAAGCCTCTCTCTCAGAAGCTCCACAAGGTGGAACTGTCTCACCACAGACAGGCTGTTCCCTGACAACACCTTCCCAGAACTACAGCCTACTGCTATTCCCTGTATTTTACTACAGAATATACATTAAGGCTTAAAAAGATAATAAGCAAAATCCAACCAGTGAGTGAACACCACTACAGTATTTTTAAGCAGTCTGGCTCTGAAACACTTAACTGATGGTACACCAAGTATCAGTGCACTCCCAATTTTAGATACATTTTCGAGCCCTCCCTCACCACCCCAGCGAGCTTGTCGTGCCCAGAACATCTGCCTGGGGATGTGTGACCATGCCAGCCCTACAGGATTAACATCCTCTGTCACACCACCATGTCATGCGTAACCACCCCTGACCCACTTTGGCCTTTATTAGCAGCTGGACTTCTCCTTTGCTTGTGGGAAACAACAAACATACTCTGAGCAAGCTTCTCTGCTTACTTGTTAAATCTGTTAATTGATTGGACCAGTTGAAGTTGTCTGCTTCTGGGATCATCAGCTTCCTCACAGGGCTTAGGATGCACTGGGGGTTTAAAAGAACAGGCAGCTAAAATTACAACTCAGTCACACTTGGGAATTAAAAAACCACAGTTCTGATTTTAAATTTTACAGTAAAACTAAAACAGTGCTGGCTTGAATTAGAATTGCAATTTGTCTCTGGAAAATCTAAAAATTGTTTAGTTGCAGGAGTAAACATTCTTCCTCAAATTAGCACAACTGGCCAAGCTTCTGAAGAGACTGGAAGTCTGGACCTTGAGGCCCTGAATTCCAATTTTTAGCAATTTAAATTAACACACAGATGCTAAACCACCTCTTCATTAGTATTACTTATTCATACTACATACTCCTTTACTTACTCATACCAGCTCTTTTAGAACTGTTTATAATATTTGAAAGAACTTCTCTCAATTTTAGGCCTCAGCATGCTGTGATTAACTGTGGTTTTCTATTAACCACACATTCACAATCTTTCCGAGGGAAGGAGGGAAGAGTTACTTTGAAAACTCATGGATGCTGAAATGGGCACTCCTGCTCCTCATCTTCCCTAATTCCTGCTTTGCAGTCTCCCTGATTTCTTTGTACAGCCCTGGTGGCAGCAGGTCCTTTGCTGAGCTGTCCAGCTCAGGCGACACAGCTTTTGTTATGTCCCCAGGGTAGTGAAGTTGAAAATTCACCTGAAAACCTCCTGAGCCAGCATAATGGGAGCAGTGGATAAGGCAGAGCAGCAGCTGAGGGTGAGAGGTGAGGAGGGAGAATCTGTGGTCTTTAAGCTCCATCCCAGAGGCCACTCAGGCACATTAACATAAGGGACCATGTGCCAAATCCTTTAGGGTGTGAAATAATTCTGCATCATTTAATATCACACATAAGGTTACTGCTATTAAAAAAGGGGAAGGTCAGAGTTAACATTGCAAAATGAAAGGTATCAAAAGGATGGTAACTCATCCTTCCCAAGGCACTGGGGCCCTGCTGCAGCCCAGCTGTGCTGTCACTGCACCTCAGGGTTGACACTGTGCCACCTCCTGCCACTTGCTCAAAGGCTCCTGCAAACTGTGCTGGAAGGTTCACAGTCACCTCTGTAGCTCTCATTTCTGCCCCAAAATATGAGGCAGTAACTAAAATAAGAGTCACTCCCTGACCTGTTTTAGGGCAATGTAAGTCATTTAAATCCATTTTGCTTTGAACTGAAATGCACAGTTAATCATATAATCTCAAATGTGGCACGTTTTTAACTTTAAATGTTTTTGTATGTAAAATTCACACATACACCCCCAAAGTAGGGGAAAGCTAAGTTTGAAGCAATGCCATAAGTATAATACAAAGTCTGCTGCATTTAGTTAGTTTTGGGTGTTTAAATGTAACCTATTATAAACATGCAAAATAATCAAGTGTTCTATTATGATATGTAAATCAACTACATACCATATTTTATATAGTCACCCATTAATTCCTAAATCCCTTTTTATTCATACCAGTGGAAATATCACAGGTACCTTTTTTCCTTATCTTGACAGTAATGTGCTGCTCACTCTCCTTCTCCCCCTCTACTGATGGGGGGACACAGCTTGGTGCTGCTTCCAGCAACTTCATGATGTTTGAATTCTTGATTTTAAGTTTCCATTTTCACCATTATTAAAGAAAAATAAAAACAACAGTACAGTTTAGTATTTTAGTAACGCTTCCACAAATCAATACAACACACCTAAAATACCTCATTATAAAAACAAACTTGAAACTGTATCATTCTGAGTAGGGACAAAATCAGTGTTCCACAAGTCACACTGTAATGCTGTGATGATGTTGGAGTCTTGACCTCTTATTTTAAGCTGTATTATCAATGGTTAAACTAATTTCAGTTTAAATGGTAACAAATATACTCAAATCGATTCAGTACAGAATTCCGTGGTCACTAAGCTACATCTCAGAGGCACACAAAGATAGGGGCCAAGTGTCAAATCCTTTAAAGAGTGAAATAGTTCTGTATCATTTAACATTACATATAATGTTATTCCTATTAATAAAGGGGAAGGTCATTGCAAGATAAAAGGTATCAAAAGGCTCGAAGGGCAGATGGTGGGTGGGACAAGGAAGGCTGCTGCCAGTGCAACTGCTTAGTGCAAGGTATTCACTTGCCTACATCCACCTCTGCTTCTGCTCCCTCTGCCATTACAGAGACTTTAACGTCAATTTTATTCAGCTCTGCGCTTTCCACTCTTTGTGGACTCATCCTTTTTGTCTAGGATAACTCATTTAGAAACACAACCAGTTTCACAGGCCAGAGGAATCACCCGTGCACCGTACGAGGAGCAGGCACGTCGGCGTTTATATCCCCCAGAAGTGCTGCCTGCAGCAGGGTTTGTTTGCCCCGTGGCCCGTGCCCGTGGCCAGGCTGGAGCGGCACTCACGGGCTCGGCGCGGTCGGCGGGGCTGCAGCCGCGCTGGTCGCGCAGGTGCCGCAGGGCCCCGTTCTGCAGCAGCAACGCCACCAGCGCCTCCTTCCTGCCCGCCACGGCCTCGTGCAGGGCTGTGCTGCCCTGGGCATTGCAGAGGTTCGCGGAGGCTCCGTGCTGCACAGCAAAGGGAAATCAGAGTTAGAAACGCAGCACGGAACAGAGCGATGCAGCGGCACCACCAGAACCCACCTGGTCACGTTATTTCCCCATCTCAAAGCCACAATTCCGTGGATCGGCTCGTTTTGGTTTTGCATATATCTGTTATATATTCCAAGCTCAAGAGATGTTTTAAAAAACCCCAACCTTACGTGCTAGAGCCCCAAGCAAGAAATCCTACCACCTGCCACATAAAAGTTCCATAAAAACAGCTACCTGTACAATTGCAAGGTAATAGTTATCTAATTAAAATCTGTGAAGGGATGGGATTGAAAGGAGTAAGTTAACAAAAACTCTTAGTTCTTTCCCCAGGTAGTTTTGACAGAGAAACACGTAACTAAAAATACTGATGCTGGTAAGCAGAGATGTATCACATGAGAAATACCAGCTGAACACTCAGTTTTCAGTGATCTTACCTGCAACAAGAGGGCAGCAACCTCATAGTGACCATTCGAGCATGCATAAATTAAGGGAGTATTTCCATATATATCCTTTTTATTTTGTTTAGCATTGTAATCCATCAGACATTTCACCACCTATTGAAAGAAGTAACAACTTTACTCTTACTATAAAACTAATTTTCATATTTTAACACTCAATTAAAAAAAAAATTAAGCAACTGCAAGAAAGGCCAGAAAATAAAACTCGAGGTATGTGAAAAAAAAATGTAACCAGTAACTTAACAAAACATCAAAACTAAACCCTTTTCCAAATTCATCACAACACTTGGAAGGAGCTCTTTACACTGTAATTACCCCATGAGCTAACCTATAATATCCCATGAATTAACCTACAACTGTGAGTTGTATAGGTTTTTCTTGCTTCCCTAGTTCTTTGTCTTCCCATCATTTTGAGAATTCTCTTTTTTACCCTCATGCAGTCCTCTGCTCCTTATTTTTAAAACCCTAATTTTCCACTTTTCTGCATCTTTCCATTTGCTGACTGCCCCTGCTTTTCATGATTGTTATTCTCCCCTCTCATTTACTCTCCCTCCTGTATCGACACCCTCCCCTCATGGGCTCATGCTTCTCCTTCACTGCTTTTGCTTCCCTGAAGTGAGGGAGGAGTTATCTGCTACCTCAGCGCTCCCCTCGGCTCCCATCTAATTAAATGAGGTGAAAATACAGTAACTATTTAAGACTGTGGCTGCTGAAGATACCAAGACACAAACAAAACCTAAAGAAGGTAGGGAGAGATGTACACAGAAGATTCAGCTGCACAAGGGATTTTTAAAGCGATTGAAGTACAACAGAAGGTTTTTGCAGCCCTTGCTGCAAAACCAATATTTTAAGTCATTTATAAAGAAAAGGTGTCTGCTGAAACAATTTCAGCTGGAGGTTCCCCTTTGCGTACGGAGATTTCAGACACGGGAAACGAAAACCAGAACCGCCCAAGTCCTTCTCCGTGCTCCTGGTTTGGCCTGGTCGATAATTTCCCCGAGCAGCTGCCCGTTGGCAGGCAGGTGGAGGGGAGCTTTGTGCAGCAGGCAGGGTTACCTGGCAGTGTCCCTTCTGGCAGGCCAGGTGCAGGGGAGCTGCCAGCTGGGCGTTCCTGGCGCTGGCACTGGCGCCGTGGCGCAGCAGCAGCGAGGCCAGCGAGCCGTGCCCGTGCAGGGCTGCCATGTGCAGTGGGGTCAGCCCATCCTGGTTGGAAACGTTCACCCCCAGCCCGTTGGCACAGATCTTGGAAAACTTCTGTGGAGGAAAACACACCGTAGAATTATCAGAATTATCCCCGGTTTTTTTGGTGGTTTTTTTTGGTTTGGTTTTTTTTTTTTTTTTTTAAAGTAATGAAATAGCCTAATAACTGTGAAGTTTATACAAAACAGGCAGCAACTGACAGAAGGAGAGGACACGGCCTTAAGCTGCATCAAGGTTGGATATTAGGAAAAACGTTTTTTATGGAAGGAGTAATATAGTACTGGAATGATCTGCCCAGGGGAGGTGGTGGAGTCACCGTCCCCTGGATGTGTATAAAAAAAGACTGGATGTGGCACCCGGTGCCATGGTTTAGTTGAGGTGTTAGGGCATGGGCTGGACTCTTCCAACCAGGTCTCTTCCAACCTGGTGATTCTGTGATTCTGCTACAGTGCCTAATTTGAGGCTTTTTAGAAAAAGCCAGTAAAGCAGAGCAGCTTGGTAGTATTTTTCAACAGAAAATTGCTTTTTTTGTTTTTTCTTTTCTTCCAACACAATAACTTCATAGAGAGCAATTCCAGGCAAACTATTAATGATATTAAAAAGAGGCTAAAGCAGCACAGGTTGAGACATGAGTAAAATTGAAAGTTTTTATACTGCTGTTAGGATGCTCATACTAGATATGAGTCAGTGTTAATGAGTTACTTTCATTTATACAGATATTTATGCTCTTTGAGACTGACAATAAACACTTTTTAATGCTACATGAGGCTTGAGGTAATAGGGATAACAAACTAAAATTAATTTAATTCCTCTGGAAGCAACAGCAGCCCAAAGAATAGACTCCCCTGGGGAGTCAGGATAAGGAAACCACCTGGAGCTTACACAGCAGTACAGAACATTCTCTTTCACTCCTCTTGCCATCTGTGGGTACCTGATATTTACAGTGCTGGACAACCTTTCGTTCTGTGCTTTCAACCTGTGCCTGCCTAACACAGGGGTTAGGATTAATTAACAAGTTCCTTCTTCTTCTCATTTAGCAGGCAAGTAAGTTCCACAGCAGATTCCATTCCCCTCCCTGTCAGCAATAGAATGAGCTTTATGGACTCCAGCTCTGGCACCTTTAGCACATGATTTCTGTCCTGAGGGCACAGGGACACCCCTTACCAGAGAGCAAAGCACAGTGTGAATGTGCAGCACTTCAGGACAACAGCACACCCTAACCCTGCACAAAATAAACAGGTGGTGGCAGTGGGGAATTTAGAAGTTAAGCCATCTCACAGTGCTGTTAACCCAAAGTAGCCAATAAACTGAAAATTTGTACTTTGGTTTATTTAGCAATGACTTATCCAGTTATGCACACCTTCAGACACCCCCTGGAAGGCAAGTTACGGAAATTCTATTTCCAAAAAGCTGGGATTGTTCCTCATTTTGAAAAAACCAACCAACCAACCATCAAGGAAAAAAAAAACAAACCACAAACAAACAAACGAAACAAAAAAACCACATACACACACACAAAAAAATCACCACACCTAAAAGCAAAAAACCACACACCCAAAACATAAAGAGTGTATTGTACAGCCTCATTCTATTCTACAGAGTGTGGTAAGTTGAGGGAAAAGAAATCTTTGCAACTGAAAAGAAAGCCTTTGTAATTATATTTAATCTCTGAAGAGGCTTTAGATATGGTTTGTAGGAAAGATGCCATGCAATTAAAAAAACGACTTTATCAGCATTACCCGGATTCTGGGATTAGCAGGTATTCCTTGCTAAACTGATTACTAACAGGTGAGTAGATATGCTGTGCCAGGTAGCAGTGTAAACTACAAAAGAGAACCAGAGGCTTAGAAAAGGATGTTTATTCAAAGCTGCCCAAACCTTCCTGACAGCACTCCACATATTCTAAAAGCAAACTGCGAAGCTTCCTCACTCCATTAGACATTGAGCAAGTCCATGAACACTGTTCCTGTATCCAAAATTTTCAACTGTTCAATTAAACAAAGAACAATTTCATACCATCAGAGGAAGTGTGAAAATCTATACAGATAATTTCTTTTTAGACAGAGAGACAGAGGTGCTGGGCAATATGAATGCTATTTCCCGGGAGCTAAAACTTACATTACAAGAATATAAATTATTCTTTTTACAAAATGACTATCCCAACCTTTTGTGCTGGCCCACATTTTGAGCACTGGCATAATGGATGGCAGAATTCTGGTTTTGATGTACTGGCTGTGTCATCCTCATCTTCCAAGTCTTCTTCCACCCATTCCAAGAGGTAACGAACCTGGCATAAAAAGCAAGTCCTTCTTTATAGAGTCCAAAGGTTCCATGTCCTAACAGGTCTGCATATGCAAACAAGTCAGATTGGACAAATACTCACTTGTGAGTATCTCAGGGAGAGCACAGCTACCTCCTGGCATCAGCTGCCCACAGGCCAAATTAAAAAATCAAGTGTTATTGTTGACAAAGCAGCTAGGAAGTTCTCCAAGAACAGCAGTGAAGTGAATTATAAATGACTTCCTGCTGCCTAATCATAACTTCAGTGTTCACCCACTCTCAAGCACTCCAAATCCTTTTAGCTCAGATGATTTGTGCCAGCTTACATCAATGTGAATTTTGCTTCATCTTTTGCTTTAAAGAAGATAAGCAGTGACAAGGATGACAACATTTAACTGATACCCAAAACTTTGCAGGGGCACTGACTTTCCTTAGGTCTGTCTCTTCCCAGGAGTTGGACAGCTTCACTTTTTCCTCAATGTACAAAGCCTCATTTTTGAGAGAGAGGCCCTTCAGTGAAATCTTAGAGCTCAGGGCATTCATGTGCAACCTGCAAACACTGATGCTTAGGGCACGTAAATTTTACATTACATTTCATGCCACCATAAAAAAAGCTGTTTAAGAAATATATTTTGATCTTGAAATTCATTAATCTACATTTCACTAAAGACATTTTAGAATTAGCAGTGACTGTAAGTCTCCATTACTAACGGACCAAGCCAAGAACTCTACAGCTGCTAATCCAAGGGAATGAGGACTGTGGCATTTCCAAGAGGTTCCTCCCACTCTTTTTACTCTCACAGTTGTTACAGGTTCTGCCCCTCATGACTGAACTCTGGGAAACACATCCATGTGCTATCCACTTAAACACATGCAGCTACAACAAATCCCAGGACAGCCAGGAAATGCCATATACCTGATTCTGAACCATAACATTTGAGCCTGAAAAGGGATGTTTTTCACAGAGAACATTTCTTTCCCTGCAAATTTCATGTTGTCCTCTGGAGTAAAGGAAATCTTCTCTCAAGCCTGCTTGTTATTGGAAGGCCAGCTCAGCAAAGCCTTACTACTTGCTACATTTGTACATGTCTAAAAAACAGTAGAACTGTCACTTGACTTCCCCCTTTCCCTGCAGACTCACCAGGACTCTTACAATTGGCTTCCTCCTCCTCCTGTGACAGCAAAATACTGCTGCTCTCATTATCCAGTGCACAGGTCCCAACATACTGATACCAGGGTCTCCCAAAAACCTGAACACACTACTCCTGTGCACACCTCTTTATAATTACAGTGCAGTAGCCATTCTTCTTGGTTTAAAGGTATTTTTGGTCAAAATATTAACTGTACTTTCAAGTAGACACACACTGAAGCATCCCTGGGAGATGCTCCAGTCTCGTTTGCCAGGTAACTTGTCACCTGAAAGGTTCTTAACACTGCTGAGTTACTTTGGAATACTCAGCTGAGCACTCTGGGGTCTCTGCATCCTCACTCCAATCTTTCAGCTGCTCCACAACACTTACTTCAGACAAGAGATTTCCATTTTTTCTGTGGTGGATTTGTACATATCCTTTCCACTGGACATGCTGAGTAGAAGGAGAGCACTAAATCCAGTAGCTATGCTGAGATAATGCCAATCACATCATAGTTTTTTTTTTTTTAATCTTCTAGTTTCACAGCACTTTTTTAATGCCTCCTCTTGCAAAGCTCAGTTGGTTGTCACAGCAAAAATCCACAGCAGCCCTAATGACCTGGTTGCTGTGGCTGTTCCTATGGAGACAGACCTCAGGCTCTCAGAACAGGGTGAGAGTTTTTAAATACTCGTGGTTTTTTAATAGATATGCAATCTGTAACCTCTGCCATCCAGTTGGATGATTGTCCTTTTATGAACAGCTTCACCTGAACTCCAGTAATGAGGAAAGTAAAGCCACAAAACACAAGGTGATCCTGCCATCTGAATGCACAGCCTGGATTTGTATATGCTTTTCATTGCTGGTATCTACTGAGCAGTGCTAGATACTCATTTTCCAGCAAGTTATAGCACTACATTTAATTTTTTTGACAAAGTTCAGATTTTCACAAAGTGGGTGACAAATCACCTGTAACACATGCACATTTACCACTGGCCAGGAGGATGGCAGATATCACCATTGTACATGCTACTGCTTCTTGACTTCAGGGCTGGCTTGGAAATAATTACTTATATTAAGTCACACTGTACACTAGGATAATGATATGTACCCAACAACTGAACAGTTTTTTGCTCTATCAGATGATAAATTATTTCTATCATCTCAATGGAATAAAACATGAGAGAAACAGTATTAAAATGGCACATTTTTTGTGACATGGGTTTTCTATTTTCTGATGACTTTATGAGGCTTCATTGGCATTTGTAACTCCTGGTACAAACCAAACCCAAACAGGTTTTTCAGAACATGCACCCAGCAGAGCATTCTCACACAGCTTTATGGTTTTTTTCTGTGAACTACAAGACAGTCAAGGAATGTACAGCCTTATACACATTTCCAAAAGCAAAACTTGTAAAGATTCCAGTGAATTTTCCAATTTTTCAGTAGAATGACATTGGAAGCATCTTATTTTTAAGGAATAAAGGCAATGATAAATAAAAAAAGTAGTCAAGACAGGTGGTATCACAAATTACAGAACATCACCTCTGAAACTGGTATTATAGCCACTAACTGTCTATTTGAATTCCAAACTACACATTGTCGTGTGCCCCACAAATTGTGCTGACAAGTGTCACCTAAATTTCCTCTTTATATGAGATTATTACCCAAAGCATTTTCCACTTGATATTATTTACAAGTAAGCTCCTCAATTTGAATGAGATAAAATTGAATTCAGTAATATTCAACAGCCACATTAACACTCACCATTTCCAGATCTCCATCAGCAACTGCTCTCAGGAGTTTTTCCACCTATGTATGAAGAAAATAATTTATGTGCTTTGTTAGTATTGGTATTAAGCAGAACACAGAAAATCCTGTGTCCTTTGCTAACCTCCTAAGCTCATGCAGTAGGATTACTGCTGGCCCATTTAATATATATTGATTAAGTTTTAAAAGAAAAGCCTTCTTCCTTTATGAAATAGAAAATCTGTACAAGGCCTGTGGGCCATTTGATGATCTCTGACTTGCTTAGTTAAACAGTACTTACTTAAATTGAGGATATGTGGCCCACCCATAAACAAAGCCATGCAAGCTGATATATATTATTATGCTGCTCCAGCAGCAGCTGCCCTGTGCATTTCTGTGTGAACCTAACATTAAAAATCCCTACTCAAGGCAAATCCCTACACTAATAAAAACTTATACTGTCTGGACTCTTGCTGAGCTACTCTATGCTACCAGGAGCACAAAGGCTGGCAGGTTTCATTGTGCTATTTGAGAAACAATAGTTGAAGATGAAAAAGATGCTTTCCTTTACATCTGCAGATTGCTGGTTTATTCCTGTGCTAAAACCCAAACATTTACAAATCTAACTTGACTGCAAGAATGAAATTTATTTTCTTACTTAAAATCTGGGAAGGTAGAATTATCTAAGGGTATGCATTAGGACAAGCACCAGCATTAGCCCAGGTAAGTGTAAGGTCAGGCCAGGTAATGCCTGGGCTCCACTGCTGGGTGAAGGTGCTCTCCTGTCCACGAGCTCTGCAGGGGGAGAAGAGACACGTGAGGCAGGAAGAGGTGGAAGGTGCTCTGCAGAGCACTGCTACCATTCCCCTGAGCCCTCAGGTTGTTTCTGAGGGCAGGAGAAGGAGATTAACTTGTCTCCTCACCTCCCTCTAATTCTCTGCTCTCACATGAAGGAGGCGAGATCCAACCTGATAGGAATGGGAAAGGTGCCAGCAAAAGGGCAGGGAGAGTCCATCAGTCCTCTCCCAGCTCACCTGGCCTCTGCAGAGTGTCAAGAATCATTTAATAAGCTTTGTGAAAGTCTGTTTCAGCATTATAGCAAATTATTCCATCACTCTGCTAGAATCACCAAAGATGCTGCTGTGTAAACACAATTGTTTCAATAAGAAGGAACATCTTGCAAGCTGAAGATGTCATGGAATGACAGCTACAGACACATTTCAATCTTTATATGGAAATGACCACCTTGCTGAGCATGACAGTGGTGTTTGGCAAGAACAAGGAAGAATGAGACTGAAGTTTGTGTTTTATTTGTTTCATCTGATCTCTTTCTGTATGATTTTAGATAAAGAACAGGACACAAACAGCTGAAAGATCAAGGCCCAGATTAAATCTCTCCATTTTTATCTCTTTCAGAAAAGCTGCTAAGTTTGCTTTTATTACTACCTTTCTAATACAGGATGAAGGTCCTTGAAGTCATGCACTGGTCACCCCAGGCAGAATCTCTGATTCTTTGATTTTTCTTTCCTAACTTTGACTGTTTATAAGTCACTTGTCTAAATCTAAGCCAGGCATTTAAACCCCCTCTCTGGTAACCACAGAACAGAATGCAGGAGACAAATAACACCTGAGTGCAACTCAGGTCAAACTAAGCCTGGCTGAGATTAACTCCTCTCTGGAGTTCATTTCCCTCCACTGACTAAAGAGGGAAATAGATGTCTAAAAAAGTGAAGACAGCTGTCTTCCAGAAGTTGGGTCAGCTGAATCCCAACCTCTCCCCATATACAGCTAAAATGGACTATATACACTAGGGAGGTCTGTGCCTCCCCTAAACTTCCCTTAATCATACAGAATAATGTCACTGGAGAATGTAAAGGTCTTAATGATTTTTCAGAGTCAGTCTTAGGCCAAAAAAGATGCCTAACAGTAATAGCAGTGACCCACAAGCTCTGATAATTTCTTTCCAAAAATAACAACTTCCTTACAGTACTAAAAACTGCCTCAGGCCCCAGCAGTGGTACAACATCTGTTATGCAGCTTATAGATAATTTATTAAGAGTACTTAGGGCAAGATGTCTGCTACATATATTTCCCCATCTTTCCAGTTTGTTTTCTCACTCTTCCACAGAACAGAACCTTCCTTTAAATGTAAAAATAGAAGAAACAAATCTACTACAATTCATCTGCATGGCCAGTTTTTCAGCTGCTGTACAGAAACTGTGCATGGAGATTTTAGTTCCAACAGAGCAAGTCCCAAATTTACAATCCTGGCTCTTTCACTTTTCTAAGTCATAATAAACAAGCCACTATGACTGGCTCATTTAAGAGTTTAATTCAGCATTGATTAATAAAGGTCTGACTGGATCCCCTTAATCCAAGGTGGAAACCTTGAAATCTGGAAAATGACCATGTCATTGTCCCATTACTTCCAGCAACATTTCCTTCATGGAGCTCTCTCAGCATCAGGCTCTTGCAGGGAGTCCAGGTGAAACTTGGCAAACAGAAATGAATTAAAGCTGATTACAGAGAAGGTCATTAAGCCCAAGAACCTCAGGTGTAAGCAGTTTGTAATCTTTTTCCCTTGTTTGAACTACAGTCTTAGTACTTGGGAGTGATAAATCTGTTCCTTCAAAGAAAAATAAATCCTCACTCTACGAGGAGAACTTACTTAGAGTGCTTGACTCTACAAACAGGAAGCTGCAGCCCTACACTGAGCCTCTCACAGAGCAACCCATATTGTCCAGTCAAAATTTACATCTTTGTGTTTCTTCAATATTTTTGGAAAACTGAAACTTTTGGCAAGAGAAAAACCTTTTAATAGCAGGAAAAGAAAGAATTTGAATGTAGTGGTGATATTGAGAGAAACAAACATACTTAGGAGGTCAATTTGGAAAAAAAAGGATAGACTAGGAAAAATAAAAAGATGTATCAGAATGAGTGGTGGTATGACAGTCTTGGGGGGGTAACAAAGTATGGATCTGAGATCCCACAGGAAAGAAAATCAGAGGATGCCATCTGGTGTGGACAGAGCAAAATCAGCAAACACACACAGGCAAGATACTTAATATACAGTCTGTACTTCTTCACTTGTTACAAAATTGGTTCCCATGCCCATTTTGAAAGCTTGTCTTAACATTCCAGGTTGTTGTTTGCCACCATGTCTGTACGAGTCTCTTTTCCCTGACAGATTTTGTAAGCTAACAGTGGGTTTTAATTCCTGGACAGGACAGCCAGGTTCTTGGGGCACTGACTGCCACTGTAATCTGGTAAACCTCAACAAATTCTCAAATTACATAGTTAACTTCAACAAATATGAACAAGTACTTCAGAGATGGTGTCAATTTTCCCCCAGAAAAAACCAAAAGCAGTTGAAACCACACAAAAACAAGTGCTCAGGGACTGAGATGACAAGCTCCTGAGGACAGCAGCTGTCATTTCCCAAACCAGACAGAAGGCTATTCCTGAAGAAGCAGTTTAAAAGACTGCAGCAAAATATCACCTTTCTAGCTTCCTTCACTTTGCTTATAGTCAAAGCTTATACCTGTCTTACCTCTTTATAATTGTTTTTTACTTCTTCTTGCCTTATTTCAGTTGATGCTGATGACAGGCTTGAGACAGATGATCCTCTGCTGAAAGTTTCTGTGGAGTGCTGAGGAGACCTAAGCGGTGACTTACAGTTGGAAAAAAACATATGAAAATCAATCAAACAAACAAAAAACCAGAAAATATCAAATGAAGGAGGTTAAGTATAGGCAAGAAAGAGTTTAGCAAATGCCATGGGCTGTTACCTCAGAAGCACTCTGTCCTCTTTCAAATGTTAGGTAGTTTAATTCCATCAATGACAAAATCTGTATAGAAATATTAAAAAGAACCAGTGTAACTCCACTTAAATAGGAACCTACTGACTGAAATGCAAATTAGCTGACAACCTAATAATTAGTGACAGATTATGACTGAGCAGATTAGAAGTACCCATTTACAAGTTCATGTTCTATCCCAGAGTGTATTCCTATGCTAGAGTTAAAATGGGACCTTTTTTCCTCAGAGTGGAACACACATTTTGTCTTTAATAGTGAAGCCCTACTAGCAGTGAACACCTACATCTCTGTGGTGTTGCACCAGAAAGAAATGAGGCTGGAAGATAAAGAGGAATACCTTGGAATTTAATGCACACTGTAGGGAAGTCTCCTTCATCCGGTTCTGAATTTCTGGGTTTGCCCCATTTTGCAGGAGCACTTCTATGATGCCTTGGTAGCCCCAGCGAGCAGCAATGTGGAGAGGAGTGTCTCCCTTCTCATTGCCAATATCCAGTCTGCAGGAATGCACATCATAGTACACTAAAGCCTTCACACACTGGGAAGAAAAGGGAAGCTATCAATAAATGACAGTGTTGTGTCTCAGTTCAGACAACAGGCACAATGCTAAAAGGTTTGTTTTTATTGCAGCCCATTACCTGAAGAGCAGGCTTTAGTGGTTCAGTGTCATTAAATAAAGAGTTAAATAACGACATTTGCAAAGCACTGCTATCTTTAATGTGAATTCATATTCAAAATTGCTACCAACTACCAAATAAAGTCCTCATTTAGAGCATTAAACAATTTAGCCTGCAAATATTTTTATTTACTTTTTAAAATATCTAAGTTTAGTGTAAATTTGCATCAGTTTATTCTATTCCATTACAATGCCCATTTAGTTTGTTACAAAACAATTACTTACATCCTCATGACCGTAAGTGCAGGCTAAATGAAGTGGAGTATTTCCATTATTGTCCTGAACATCAGTACTTGCCTTGTAGTGCAATAAGAGCAGCTTAAAAGAAAAACAGAAGTAGACATTTAAGTAACTAAAAAATTTATGTACAAACAATTATTGCTCTGCAGATTCCTTTAGGGTTCTGGCATGATGAAGCACTTCATGAGACACTACCTCTGCCTCCTGTTTCAGACACCACCCTCTTGGCACTGCAGCACTGTTTGTTCCCTAACCTGAGAACCAAAGAGTCTCTTCTTATTATTCAGAATTTTAATTGAAAAAAATGAATTCTCTACTGCAGCAAACAGAGAAATATATTCACTACATCATTTACCTTGCATTTCAAGAGCCTGTGCAAGTGAAGTCAGGGCTTAATTTCACCAATGCTAATTGAAGAATATCACATATATTAAATTCAAGTAGACAGTAATTACTGTAGTTACACAGTCTATCCTAAACACAGTGTGAAGCATTTAACTCAGGCTAAGCACTGCAGTGGTTGTTGTGTCTCAAGCAAGAGCAGACATGCTCTCCATTTATATTATATATTGGACATTTGTGTTAATAAACTGGATGAATTATCAGGGTGCATAGCTGTCAGCTGGTTATTACCAATGGCTGAAAACCTTGTGGTATAAGAAAAAATAAAATATCTTTCAAACTACAATGATGAAAGATCCTCCATTCCGACAGCTTCTGGTAAAAGCTCCTCAGGAGATCTAAATGACAGTAACAGCAGAAAAGCTTAGTAATAGTCATGTATTTATTATTTAGCTTAGGTGTTGTGCTTACTGTAACATTCTGATATCCCTTCTGACAGGCGAGGTGAAGGGGAGTTGAACCGTGGTAATCTGTAGCATTGACAATGGCTCCTTTGGCTACAAGTAAATCCACTAATGAAGTTTGACCTTGGAAAATAAGCATTCAAAGAAAGGAGTAAAGTTGGCACAACAACATTGCTACTTCTCANCCATAAAAGAACCTCCAGCTAAAAGCAAGCTATACTTTTATCCTATAAGTAACTAAAAAAAAAAAAAAATTTGGATTCAATATAATAAGAGAAAAGGAAATTATAAATAAGAAACCACCCACTAAGAAAATAATACAGCTTCTAATAAAAGGAAGATCAATTACATAATGTACATTACAATGCAGGTGTTACAGATGGATAGCCAGCTGCAGGAAAGAGAAAAGTAATTTCTCAATCTGCCAGATCTTTAAAACAAGACTGGTTTCAATTTTCCTTTTTTGGACAATTTTTACTGGACAATTTTACTTTTTTCAGGAAACTGAGCTCAAAAGAATATACAACAACTTCTGTCTGTGCCCAGATAGAAACAGCAAAATTTCAATAGCAAAGAAGCAAAAAAACCCCAAAACACCAAAAAACAACTTAATGCAAAATTCCAACTTTAATACAAAGGTGGAAAACAGGCTGGCATAAAGATACAAAAGCAAAAGGAGTAGGAAACCCTAGTGAAGAACAGCAAGGCACTTACCACAAACAGCAGCTATGTGAAGTGGAGTGTATCCCCGGTCATCTCGGGAAAAGGGGGTGATAATGGAAGGGTCATTCAGTTTCCTTTAAAACACAATGGTTTGAAAGCAGTTCAGTTACCCAGGTGCCAGTGGGAAGGAGGAGAGGAAAGGAAAAGTTGCCAAGGATGATACAAAAAATTGATTTTGGAAGTTTTTATCTTTTTACATTGACAAATGATTCCATACAGAACTTTACATTTTGTTAAGAGAAGTGGGTTTGGCCCAGATCTGTAAGTTTGATTCAAGGGAAGAAACACCACATTTACCAGAGGACACACAGGCTCCATCACAGAACAAGTTCTGTATTCTCCCAACATTTTCTTCTGCTTTTTCAAACCACACACACATATATGCTCTCTACTACATCCTGAATTCCTCTATAACCAAAAGCAGCATACTTTCTGAAGCAAATCTTAGATAAAGGCTTCTACACAGCTTTCTGTGCATTTGTGGGGATGAAGAGTGCTCACCCAGAAACCAGCTTCTCGCATTTGTCACAGTAACACAGCGGGTGACACATTTTCTGTACAGTGTCCTTATCACTGTCACCTTGACTCAACAGCTGCTCCACTTCCTCCTGATCACCTGAAGCAATATGCTACAAAAAAACAAGAAGAGAGAATGAGGAACCAATACTAAAGGCCTCCTTTTAAGAAAAAAAAGCCAAGAGTAATTTACTGAAGGACAAAATGAAAGGAATCGATTTTGAAAGACGTATTCAAGCATTAGAAAGCAGAAATGAACAGTGTCACAGCACAAAACCCCCTAATGGGCATTCAGTGTTAAAAAGAAACTGTTCTTGGCTTACTTCACTTTCTATAAAAAAATTAAAACAATTCCTATTGTCCTCTTTAGACTCGATCATGAAATTGAGCTCCCTCTGTGCAAAAACATGTCTATAAAATTACTAAGTCTCCAGCTACAAGCTGTGAACACATATAATTAGAAGCTCTGCTTTGTGTCCTTTTATAGGCAAAATTCTTTTAGAATGACAGTATGAGATTAACAGATAATATGAAGTAGCTGTCAGGTGACTACATTTAAATTATTTCAGAAAACTCTTCCAATTTCAAGCACTAAAAGCTGTGAGACACAAGCAGTATCACATCTGTGCGTTAAATGGGCCACACAGTACCAACAGCAGTAGCATTTCACCCTCATTTGCTTTTGTATTTCATATCACACGTGCTGAAATTCGTAAGACTACATTATGCTAGTAAGGCTTTGGCACAGAAATGTACCCGATTCAAGATACTTTTAGCATCTACTAAAACACATTTCACAGTACTCATGTCATTAACCTTCCAGAAAACTGCAGAAAGGGAGGCATATAAACATGAAATATGCAAATACATACATATTCTGCCATAAAAGTTATTAACCTTAAACAAGCAGTCTATTGGTGCAGCAGACATCTGGGACAACAAGTTCATCCTTTGTCTTAACAGCAGCTTGTCACACAGACTCTCAGACTCCTGAAAATAAAACAGATAGATTCATTATCTATACAGCCACTTACAGGCAAAAGTGCAATACCTTCACAGTGGAATTAACTGTTAAAAATATTAAATGCTTATTTACTATGTATGAATTATCAGACACATGTGAAATCTGAATCAGTTTAAATTTTAAGATTCTGAGACATAAAAGGCTGGGCACCCACAGAAACGATAAGCAGATGTTCACCAGAATATTCCTTTAGTGAAATTCACTGTGAACTAACAGAACATTAAAGAGATTATGGCTATACCATGTGAAAAAGAAGACAGCAAAAGTAAAAAATACATATCAAAGACTGCATGAACTGTAAGAGGTACAACACAGCTTTCTCAAGAGGAGAAATTAAGACAAATTAATGTAAAATATGTCTACTGGTGGCTACCAAAAAAGATGACCCAGATACAACTCTGACTCAAAGAACTGCTAAACTATCAGCTGCTTGCTGAAAAATAAAAGACTGCACCAGGCAAAGCATTGCTGTGCAGCAGATCCATTTGTGGAGTATTTCCCACTTGGTTTGAGCTAAGCAGATGCAATGGAACCCTTGCATCAGTACTTATTCTCTGAGACAGCTGAAGATACACTTCAGGATGCACTGAGGCATATAAATGCCTCCAAAAGCAGATAAAAATTATTAAGTAGAATGAAATGGCAGCACTGACCCTCCCATGAAATAAAACAACAACCCAGGGCAAACACTTTCTAAGAATGCAGATAGACACTTTAGCAGGTGGTTGGTTCTGATCCAACAGCTGCTTATGGGGGGCAGTGATGCTGTTGTTGGATAATGGCTCTCTAGAAATGGAAAGACTTCAGCCTCCATAAAACAGAAAACCACTGCATTTAAGACACACACCCACGTATCAGGCAAACTTTGATGGTTTAGGATCTGGGCTATGGCTTCTGCAATTAGCGTCTGTCAAGACTGGATGTAAATGAGTAAAACCAGTCTGACTCCACTCAACATTAGTAAGTCAGCATGAAATTTGAGCCTCATAAACTGCAAATAAACAAGATCAGTTGAGCTCAGACTTTCTAGAAATTAAGACTATTCCTGTTTCCAGATCAACACAGATGCCTCCCATAAAGCTGTCTAAAAAACCCCTTAAGAGCATAGCAAAAAATGTTATTAAAAACACATTTGTAAGGTCTGGAGATTTAAGTTTTTATCTGTACTCCACAGGAATTTGTTTGTATTTAGATACATGAAGGTGACACATATTCACCACTCTTTTCAAATCTAAGTATTTTAGCTAAGGGTACCCAAGCATATATTTTCAGAATTACAAGGCATATAACACTACTGTCCTTGGGCAGATTCTTCACTATGAATAGGAATAGCTTCCCTAAGAAATATTTGATCCAAATTTTAACTGCTGGTACAAGTTTCTGATGTCTAATCAGAATTTCTAGTGTGGATGCTCACAGACAGCTTTATATTTTCACTGTGGAGAATCCAAGAACTACTGTAGTTTTCATACTGCTCCTTCCACATTGTGCCTCTTCAAGAGAAGTGTTCCCCAAGTGGAATCATTATTTTAAGAGAGACACATGAGACAGCACTCCTAATACAGCAGAATTACACATTTATTAAATAAATCAGAATAAAAAAAAGCCCAGGTGAAACCACATATCTTCAATAGTGAAATACAGAATGACAAGAGAATTAGATATTGGCCAAAGGATTAAACAAGTTTGAGCCTTCAAAGTCAAAACTCACTTGTATCAGCTTTACTTGTAGCCCAAGAATTTGTATTTCTTTTAAAAAGAGATTGCTTTGAGTGGAACTTTCAGATATTTAAGTGTATGTTGTCTAGAAAATACATAGCCCAACATTAATGACCTTTTTTATCTAATACTACAATGTGTAGGAAAAGGAGGTATTTGTACCTATGATGATCTGTCCAAAGTCATTCTCACAGACTACAACTTGGAGGAAATACAAGTGGCAGAAGGCAAGAGAGGAAGTCTTGAACATAAAGTAAGGATAATAAGTGTTTGGTGGGGAAGGGGAATAGGGATAATTTCCCCATCTCAAGCTCTTCCCATACATGAAACAAAATGCTGCCTATTTCCTCATGGCTGGCTCTGACTCCCTAATATTTTACACCTCACTTGAACCCTCTGAACTACAGAGTCTTACTGCACTTAAGCTGTGCACAGGAATTAGCTAGCATCCAACACTTATTACCAGGAATTCTAATTGAATAATGGTGAAAACTCCCAGAAAACAGAACTCTCTGGTCCTATACAGCTCCCTCTCTTTCCCACACCTAAAGTGTCTCACAAAGACTTGCATGACCTTGGATGAAGGGATTTGGCAAGAACATCCTAACTGCAATTCACTTACTGACTTGAGGGTGAGAAGATGCCCATTATCCCCCAGGGTACATTAGTTCCCTGCTGTGTTTTCTTTCTGGAGTTGCTTCATTAGGGGTTGGACAGCAGCAATACTCAGCTGCCAGCAGCTCCATCTGAAGCCAGCTATAAAATTAAGCATAACCACATAAGGGGCTGTAATGAAGCCCCAGGGCACAGCAATGCTCCTGCTCACTTCCATCCTACACCCCCTTCCAGCACAATCTGGAGAAGGAAAATCATAGGGCAGCAAGATGCCAGCTGCTGCTGCTTCAAAGTTGATCTCCTCTACCAGAGATTAAAGGGAATATCTCAGCTGGTAACCTTATGAAGGGAAAGCAAAGCTCCTCCACCTCCTCACTACCCTTTTTCCATTCATAGTCTCTGTCTTCACTGGGTGCCATGTTCTCCTACATTGGAAAAAAGGGTAATTTGGTTCTTCTCAGTTATGTTGAGAGCAAGTGGTCACTCACTTCATCCTCAGGGTTCTGCTGCCTTCCAGCCAGGCTAACTCCAAGAAAAGGCAATGCAAGAGGATTTTGTGTTACACATTCCCCCTGAAGTGAAAAAGTTGTCTATGTCTGGAGCTGATCCAGCTGAAGTATGGGCAGAAACACAGACTGCTCTTCTCGTGGTGAAGACACTAAAGTCTGCATTTAGACTTCTTTCAAAGACAGGTGCCTCCCAAAGAAATACAGCACCTTAATGGAAGTGGCACTTCAGTTACAACACTTAAATGCAATCCCAGTATAAAAGCTGATATCCTTAGCTACACCAAGAGGGATAGGATCAGGCATTTAATAGGAAACAGTCTTTATTCTAGAAATTTAAGAGCAGTATATGCTATCTTAGCTTGCTGGCATTGTTGTGGAAGATAATTCTATTATAGTTTCAGTTTTCTTTCAAAGCACCAGCTTTGCTCTTTGTATATTGATTGTGAATGACAGCCAAGTGATTGCAGGAAGCAAAATCATATAGCAAGTTGTTTCTTTTAAACTAATATTTTTATTTTTTTGAACATAATTCAGTTACAGACAAGAAATACCACTCTCTTTACACAATATGAAGGAGTGTTGGGTTGGTTTTTTTTTTTGAGTGTACAAAACAAACCTGTTCCCAAAAAAGAACAAAACCAAAAATAGCAAGAGGCCAAAATGTTACTTTAAGTGCTTCTTCTTTAAGACTGTGCCCCAGGTTGTCCCATCCCAAGCCCTGCACACTGAGCCATTATTTTGGCCCCTGCAGTTAGATTCCAGTGCTTTGCAGTTGGGCAGACCAAGACACATTGAATTCATTCTGGTTCCACGTTCACTCCTTTTGCTTTCCACATCAGCTCAGGAAAACCTAGTTTTACAACAGTAGAAAATTTTACAGGAGTGGTAAGACTGGATTTCTTAGTTTAATCATCTACAAAGTTCTAAAATCATAGAAGTTTCTAAAGTCACACCAGTATCATCCCTTGACTGGCCTGCAGGGATGTGACCAGATTGACAGCAGGTCTCGTTGCCCAGTAGGAAATCTCTCCTTACATCCACAAATTTCCTGCCCCTGCCAGGTTAGAGATCCCCAGAGCCAAATTTGACCTTCAAACACCACGTTATGACAGCCCTGCACCCCCCTAAGCCATCAACTCAGTGCAGCATTGCAACACTGCAAGCACAAGGAATTCCTCGAGAATGAGGAGTTACTGGATAATTCTAAATTACACTGCTATCTCCATTCTGCTAGCACAGCTAAGCTTTTTTACATTACACAAAAATTTAAGCTGTGCCTGCTCCCAAGTACTGCACTGCTTTCACAACCATGGGAGAGCACAAACAGGAGATAAACTTACTGGAGACTCATCTGTAAAAAACAGTGCTGTCATTTTCCCTCTAATCACAGGAAGAAGCAGACTTGACATTTAAGTATGTCTGCAAGAAGTATACAATGAACTAACATTGGTACATAGTTAAGCCTTCATTATAATCATTTACATGATGCCATTATGATTTTTTGTTTTTTCATATATCCCTCTC